>PVJH01011860.1:0-67245 GCA_004026705.1 Nesogale talazaci | reverse complement strand
ACGCAAAATCACGCATCTGGTAAATGACTGGGCTACATTTCAAGTCCGTGTTAGATGGACTGAAATGCTGAACTCTTAGCATGACATCTCATTGCCTCCCCTCATTAAGCCCCGTGCCCCTTGTGCTCCCTAATAGCACCTGTCAAACTCTGAAATAGGCAAGACTTGGTCAGTGCATGACACACACACACACACACACACACAGTAGAAGAAGAATGAGAAGGTTGCCTGAGCAGGGAATGTATGTACACTGCAAACACAGGATACAGACTTCAATTATAGACTATGTGTACGGTGTTCAGCAACCTGTAACCTAACGTGAAATCACTTCTTCTAAAGCCCACTATGACTCAACATGTAGGTACTTTATCAGTACCATGAACTCTGTAACACATGGATTGCCCTGAGAATCAACTCAATGTCGATAGGTGGCTGTTGTCTTTATTAGTTTGCTTGATTCTGAGTGTCTGCAGTGTCCCGAGATGATGCGAAGAGTTAGGCATTCAGCTGCCAACCAAAAGTTTGGTGCTTCAGATCCGTTCCGAGGAGCCTTGACGGAAAGAGCCAGAGAGCCCTTTCCACAAGGTGACGGCCTTAACAATTATGTGCTGCACAGATGGGTTCACAGAGTGGGGGATTGGGTTCAAAAGCAGCTAAGTTGTTCTGGTTGGTGAGTGACTGACCCCAAGTGAGGCCTTTGGGATACCATAGTGAGGCAGGGAGACAAGTGACCAGGTGTGTGCGAGTGCTGTGATCATTCACAGGCTAGTGTGGCTGGGAAACCTCCAAGATATTTATTTTTTGTCTGTTGTTGTCGGGTGCCGTTCAGTTGGTTTTGACTCACAGCAGCCCTGCGTACAACAGAAGGAAACACTGCTCGGTCCTTCGACATTTTTCACAACTCTTTTTATCTTTACGCTCACCAAGATTTTCCTAGATCATGTACGTGAAGACCCCTCCCATATATTTCTTTCAACTCACTACCTTAAAAAGGCACGGTTATTGAAAGAACAAGGATTCAGTTGTGAAAAACCTAGATGTTCCATACCCTTAGGTAGTCCAGGGGCTCTCCAGGAAGGCACTCTAAGGCAGAGCAATGAACAAACATTCTCCCTTGACCAGATGATCGATTTGAATATGGGTTGCCTTTCACTGTAAGTAAACCCTTAGCCTAGTCCTGGTTAGATCTGTTCTCCATCCACTGAGGTTCTGATGCAAGAAATTACAGGTAAAGGGGCCTGTGGTCAGCGGTCTCAAAGGAAGTGCCTTCCTTTTTCAGGCTCATGGGGTGTAGAAAGTCAATTTTGATCATTGCCAACTTCAAGTCTTTCATCTATTTGCGTTCAGATTTTCATACAGAGTCAACTTGACTTACCAACTCAGCTGCCAGCCTTCTTTACTCAATGGATTGTCTTTGGATTCTGACCTTGGGAAAGACAGCCCTTTTTGGTCCGATTGGATGGCACAAGGAGCATTTGTATTCAGCCCTCATCAGAGTTGCTTATGTTCTTAGGTTGGCACTTGCAAGACAATCTCAAAGACTGGCACACCTCATTTTACGAGGTCTCCTGTCCCTGCTGCCTCGTCCTGTCTTTCCTACTTTACTCCCTTTTATGTCTGCCTAACCTGCCATCACAGGTCAACAGCCCCTCTGGGATAGGAAGGACGACACTATGCAATTACTTTAAGACATATCAGACTGAACATCTTTAAAATAGAGACTCTGATTATTCATTGTGGCTCACAGGAATCTAATCATAAAAAAATCAGGATAAGAGAGGAGCAGGAAATTTTGTTATGCTTATGGTAGGCTGTAGCACTTCTCTAGTGGTTTACAAAGAAAATAGCTTATACACACCCACATACATGCCTTGCCCACAAGACCCAAGGCAAAAATCACTACCCTGACCCAGTCTCATCTGGGGAATGGAATAACCACATTCAATGAAGACTTGGATGGAATGTTTCCGAGTGCTGTCAATCAGTCTTAAACGCCAGAAATTAATCTCTCACACTTCTCCAACAGAGAAACTCTGATTTCTGTCACATTCACCTTACCCTTTACACTTATCATTTCTTCTGAAGAATTGTGAGCCAGAACAGGGAATCCCAGACAGTATCATGGGAGCTAGAATCATAGTTTAAGTATTCCATTAGAAGGTACCCTCAGTTCTCCATCTACCAAGTACTATATAAAAACAGAAGTGAACAAAATTTAGTCTAACCATGGTGAGAGAATAGAATTAGTCAAGAGGATGGGTGTACACGAAAGACAGAACAATATTTGAATCAAGATTCTTCAGTTAGAAGCCGTGTGATCTTGAATAAAAAATAAAAACTTGTGTGATCTGGACATTTGTTCTCTCAGGGTTTTGTGTTCCTCATCTGCAAAATGAGAATATTTAAATTACATAGTAGTAATGAATAGGAAATAGGGTAAGAATATTACTTGTATAATGTCTTACTTATATTATAAATTCAATGCTTTAAAGAGTGTCTATTTCAAATTTTAAAACTGATCCTTGGTTGTGTGTGCGTGTGTATTTGTGTTGGTTTCATGGAGGAAACAAGTTAGATTTAAATGTGAGAATTTTAAAAACATAGGCGTAGATTTTAGCCAAGTTCTCTCTTCCCCTCCCTGAGCATACACAATGCCCTGGTAAGTGGGTGGCCCCATTCCCATTTTTACCTCCTTTAAGATTTTCTGTAGCTATGACTGGTTAGGCAAAGAGATTAAGTAAAGATTAGGGTGAGTCAAGGAGTATTGAGTCAGAACTGTAAAGAAGCTGAGGAATAATCCAGCAAGCCCTATAAAGTTGACTTGTATAGATGAGGAAATTGAGGCCAGGATCGAGGAAATGTTTTATTCAGGATCATGCAGGAGCCAGATGCAGAATTGAAACAATAATTTAAGTCTTATGACTTTCTGACCCATCATCTTTATTGGGAGCTATATATAAAAAACAAACCAATTGCCGTCAAGTTGACTTTTACTCATGAGACTCTACATGTTTCAGAGTAGAAACAGATTCTATAGGGCTTCTAAATGACCAATCGTTTAGAAGTCAACTGCCAGAGCTCTATTCTAAGTGGCCTGTAGGTGTAGTTGAACTACCAATCTATTGGTTAGTACTTGAGTGTTCAAGCGAGTGTTTGTCCCACCAGGGGTTCCATATACAGTGGCTCCTAAAGCCAAATAAAGACGAAAGTCATTTTCCCACAATCCTTTCAGTAGAAGAGACTCAAGCAAACGGTTACTTGGATAGCTGAAAACATAAAATGTTTCGCTTGATATTTTATTGAAGAATGAGTTGGAAGCAGCAGGCACGATTTGTATTTTGGTAAGTGGCCTACAATTCTAGGAGATGGAAAACAAAAACACCAAGAGTCATAAGTGATGTGTGAAAAATGACCTCCCTGCTTATGGAGAGAATCTTCAATGACATCAGCCCACCTACACAAGCAGGCACCAAGTTGAATGGACCAACATGACCTGGGAGGCATTTCACCCTTTAAACCAAACTGATACTGCTTCAGTGCCAGGCACCTGCCATTCTCCCAGGAATGCTAGGCAGCCATGACACACATGCACAAACAGATGTAGGAGAAGATGGATATGACTAAATGGAGCCACTCCCATAGGCAGGTCTCCTTTCAAAGGATCTCTTTCGGTCTAGAGCTGGAACTTCTCAGTCCAAGCTTAGCTCTAGCAGGTGGCTTTCATAGAATGTAGTAGAGAGGTTGGTGCTTGAGTGATTCTTCCACTTTTCCCAGAGGGCCTGAGAAGGGAAGCTCAAGGTTCCATCGTTTAGCAGGTAGACCCACCACTTGCCTGTCAGTTTGTCACACCGTGGTGATTTGTGTATTGCTATGGTGTTGGAAGCAAGATCACTGGTATTTCACACACTAGCAGGGTCAGCAAAAGAAAAACCAATTTCAGCAGAACTTCTAGACTGACAACAGGCAACAACGAAGGGAAAGCTGTCTATTTCGAAGAAATTGATCATCAAAAACATAAGGAAGCAGAACGTGGACATAATGATGGAAACAATGGACTCAAACACAAGAACAATTGTGATTAAGGCACAGGATCTGGTAGTATTTTGTTCTGTTGTCCAAATGGTCACTAACGACCAGAACTAAAGCCACAGCACCTAACGATAAGAACAGTGGGTAGACTACTAGAGTGTCAAAATAGGCCTTGATGTTCCAGTTATTGTCCTAATATTATTTTTTATTGATCCTTTTATTGAGGACTCTTTCAGATATTTTAGGCATCTGCAAATCAATGATATCAAATGAACTTGTACAGATGCTGCCATCATCAATTTCAAAACATTTTCTTTCTACTTGGGCCCCTAAATATCGGCTCCTCTTTATTTCCTCCATGCCCCATTCTACTAACCTTGCGGACCCTTAATAAAGTAAACATGCATATTTTTTCATATATTACTCCATCGAATGTAACCCTTCACCCATAGTTCTGTTATTTGTCCCCTTAAGTGGGGTTATATATCCATTGTTACTGCCAGCTCCCCCTTTTCTCCCCCTTCCCCACCTTTCTCCCCTCTCCCTCCCCCCTCCCTTCCTGCATCTTGAAGGAATCATTACTCCCTTTACTGCTTCTGAGGGGTTATCTATCTTGGATACCATGTGCCCAGAAGTCTTATCTGTACCAATGTACATAAGCCAGTCTAACAGTAATTGTGAGGTCGAACTGGGGCCATGAGAGTGGGGGTATGAAGCATTAAAGAACTAGAGGAATGTGTGTTTCCTTGGTGCTACACTGCACCTTGGACAAGGCTTCCCTTCCATGTGATCCTTCTGTAAGGGAGTTTTCCATTATCAACAGATGGGCCTTGGGTCTCCACTCTGATCCCTCTTCTGATACCTGGTCCTATTGACAGTTCACGTTCACACAGGCAGGTGTGCTTCTACCTGCGAACATCGTTGCTCTCCTGCTAGATGACCACTTGTTCAACTTCAAGTCTTTAAGACCCCTATTATTATCATTTTAAAGTGAATACATGTCAAGTTGACCAAGGTTACCCAAGGCAAATGCAGGAAAGAGTAACTTGAACCTAGATATGTCATACTCCATTGGTTGGGTATTGCTTTTCTTGCACCGTATTGCCTTCTACAGAATGTCTCATGCTTCTCTGAGGAGAGCGCAACTCTTCCCAAGTGTTCATCATGCCATCTCTGTTTGGTGGGAAATCACTCAAGGGCGATGGTCAGGCATCCCTGCAGGGATTTGGGAAAGGTCTGGGGGAGAAACTAGAAAAACAGTCCTGGGTCATGAAGATGGAGACTGGACTGGGCCCTAAGGGCCAACCACATAAGTGCCAGTAACAAATTGAAAGGTGTGAATGAGTGTATGGATGTGCGTCTGCGTGTGGTTGATGGTTGATTGTTGTGTATCAGTAGGGAGGAAGGCACGCCCTAATGTAAGTGCTCAGGAACACATCTGTGGGTAAATGAGCATGAGTGTGCAACCATGTGTGAGTCTATGGGAATGAGTTATGTACATGGATGATGATCAATAGACATGTAGCAGTATGCACATGTGCTGTTGAATCGATTGCTAAAAGGAAAACTTCTGTAGCAAGTGGTATCTAGTCACTGTAAGAACCTCCCTGCCCACTAGGGTCCCAGCCTGCCCAGCTAGTTCCTCAGTAACTCCAGAAACCTTGAGGATGCATCCTTGTCACAGCAGGGGGCCATGAGGACTTGCTCCAGCTTTTGTTCTGAATGCTCCATGGTAGTGTGCAAAGGTGTACCGACTGCTAACTATTTTGAATATTGACCTCGAGTGTGCAAGGGTGAATAGGTAAATGTATTAGAGCATGCATCTCTGTGTGAATATATCTAGATTTAAAATTTTTATTTTAAAGCTTCTTCTTTTTTATTTTTCCTTCTTCCATATTTTCTTCTCCACACTCTCCACCTCTACCTTCTTTTGACCCTGGTCTCATTAGAGTATTATTCTTTGATGTGAAAATCATTTTTCTTTTTGTTCTTTTCCTTTATAATAATGGTGTCATAAAATAGCTTTATAACATTGACTGGTTTCACTAAGCACCCTGTTCTCTAGTTTTGTCCCTGTCTTAAAGTGTTTGACTGACTTGTCATTAAAAAAAAACATTTTATTGAGAGTTCTTACAGATATAAGAATCCATAATTCAATTAGATGAAGCATAATTATACAGTTACTTCCACCATCAGTTTCAAAACATTTTCTTTCTTCTTGAATTCTTTGATTTCAGCTTCACTTCATCTTCTCTCTCTCTTTCACCTTACTCCCCAGGAACCTATTATTATATGATATTATGATATCATTTTCCATATCTTACACCATCCAGTGCATCTGTTTACCTACAATTGTTATGCATTCCTTTAGTGAGATAATACAGCCATCATTCTTTTCAGTTCCCCACTCCCAGGCTCCTTTTCCCATCCCGTCAGGGAATCATTACTCCTGGTACTCTTTTGAAGGGTTTACCTATCTTGATTTTCATGCAATTCTAACACAATTAATGAGGTCAAAAAAACCCCACCCAAACCAATACCATAATAGAAAAAGCAGAGATACTTAAAGAGTCAGAAGATAGTTTTGTTTCATCAGTGCTGTACTGCACCCTGAATATATCATCCCTTAAGTGAGGGACTATCCAAATATCTTACTGGTGGGTTTTGGATCTCCACTTTGTCTCTACTCCTTCATGTGAAGTTGATTGCTTGTTTCTGAACTTCTGATACCTGTTCCTGTTGCAAATTTATTATCATACAGGCCGGTGTGCTTCTTCCAGGTGGACTTTGTTGCTTCCATGCTTGATGGCTACTTGTTTGTCTACAAGTCTTTAAGACTCCAGATGCTATATATTTTTTCTTTTTAAAATATTGATCATTTTATTGGGGGTTCGTACAATGCTTATCACATTCCATACATACATATACTGTGCCAAGCACCTTTGCATGCCTGCTGCCATCGTCATTCTCCAAATATATGCTTTTCCACTTGAGCCCTTGACATCAGCCTTTCATCTTTTCTCCTTTGTCCCTACTCCCCACTCCCTACCAACCCTCAATACTTTATAAGTTATTATTACTTTGTCATATTACACTGCCTGATATCTACCCTCATCCACTCCTCCACTGTTCATTCTCCAGATAGGAGATTATGTGTAGATCCTTGTAATTGGCTCCCCCTGTCTACCCCACCTTCGCTTCACACATCCAGTAACTCCACTCTTATTACTGGCCCTGAGGGGTTCATCTGTCCAGGATTCCCTGTATTTCCAGTTCCCATCTGTACCAATGTACCTCTTCCAGTCCAGCTGGTATTCCACAATGCTCACTGACCCAATATGATCACTGAAGCCAGGTGTGTGCATAAGCAAATGTGGTGAAGAAAGCTGATGGTGCCCAGCTATCAAAAGATGTAGCATCTGGGGTATTAAAAGCTGGAAGATAAACAAATGGCCATCTAGCTGAGAAGTAACCAAGTCCATGTGGAAGAAGCACACCAGCCAGTGTGATTACGAGGTATCATGTCTCAGACATCAAACAGAAAAACACCATGTCAGTGTGTGCCCACCTTCCCGAGATGATCGCTGAGGACATGTGGGGGTATGAGCAAGAGTGGTGAGGAAAGCTGATGATCCCTGGCTATCAAAAGATGTGGCATTTGGGGTCTTAGAGGCTTGAGGATGAACAGGTGGCCATCTGGCTCAGGAGCAAAGCAACCCACCATAGAAGAGGCACACCAGCTTGTATGACCAGGAGGTGTGGAAAGAATCAGGTAGCAGCCATCAAAGAACAAATACCTATCATTATGTGCCCACCCCCCTGATGTGATTGCTAAAGAAAAATGAATACAGAGGCAAATAGGATGGAGGAAGCTGATGGTGCCCAGTCACCAAAGGATAAAATGTCTGGGGTCTTAAAGACTTGAAGGTAAGCAAGTGGCCATCCAACGTAGAGGCAGCAAAACCCACATGGAAGAAGCACACCAACCTGTGTGATCATGTGGGGTTGAAGGGAGCAGGTATCAAGCATCAAAGAACAAGAATCACATCACTACGAATGAGGAGGAGTGCAGGGTGGGGACCCAAGGCTCATTTGTGGGCAATTAAACACCCCCTTACAGAAGAGTTGCCGGGAGGATATGGGACAATCAGGGTGCAGTGAAGTAATATTGAAGCATACAACTTTCCTCTAGTCCTTAAAGGTTTCCTCCCCCCAACTATTATGATTCCAATTCTACCTTTTAAATCCAGCTATATTTTTTAATAGCCAGACATCATCCGTTTTCTTCATCTTATTTACATATGCAGCCATTTTGTCTTCAGTAATCATGTGAGGAAGAGGAGTCCCACACATCGCCACACTATTAGAACAAACTGTTCTTGTGCTAAGGTAAGATTTAAGTAGAGACCCAAAGTCCATCTGCTTCTTTGTTGTATTACTTGTAATTATTTTTTTCGGGGTGTGTAATATTCCATTGTATGAATATACCAGAGCTTGTTTATTCATTCAGTATGATTAAATATTTTGATTGTTTCCATTTTCTTTCTGTTAGAAATTGCTGTAATAAACATAAGTGTGCATGTGTCTGTTCATATTTCTTTCTTTCCTTAGGGTACATATCAAGTACAGAGATTTCAGGATCGTAAGGTACTTGTATGTGTATTTGTCTAAGAATATGATTTCCATAGTGGTTCAACAATTTTATAATCCCCCTGACAATGTATGAGCATTACATTCTTTTACATTTTTCCAACATTTATTGCTTTCTGTTTTATAATTTTACTAACAGTGTTGGTGTGAGTTTGTATCTCATTGCTACTTTAATTTGTACCTCCCTTATTGCTAAGGAACATGAACACTTCTTCATATGATTGCTGTCTCCGAGGATGTCATCTTTAATAAATTGTGGATTCATGTCCGTGACCATTTTTGGATGTGTTATTTGTATTTTTCTTATTAAGGTGTTGTATTTTTCTATAAACTTTTGAAATTAACCCATTCTCTGCTCTATTATTGCTAAATAGTTCCCCCAATCTGTGGGTCCCCTTTGAATTCTTATAATGGCATGTTTTAATGTGCATATGCACAATATCTTCCATAAAAAATAAAAGCACTGACATCAAGTTGTTGCTGACTCATAACTACCCTATAGGACAGACTAGTACTACCCCATTCAGTTTCCCAGACTGCAGTTTTGTAGAGGTAAAGCAATCCCAGTATTTCTTCCAAGGAATGGCTTGCCGTTTCCCATTGTTGACCTGCTAGTTTGCAGTCCAACACAAAACCACTATCCCACAAGTGTTCGCGTGTCTTCTGTTGTGTGGCTAATTTTGTGGGTAATTTTCATTATGCTTGGTAGTGTTCTGATGCCCACTATTAGGGGTTCTAATAGACGTGTTCTTTTGTTTTCTTTGTATAAATCTTTGTATAAATCTTTTGATCCCATTATAAGATATTTTATCTAGGTATTTTATCTTTGGGTAATTATGGGTAATGATGTATATTTTTAAAATTTCCTTTTCAATGTCATATTCTTTTTTTTTTTTCCCGTGGAACCAGGTTTATTTGTATGTGCAGGGACCAGCCATGCACCAGCTAGCCCAGGGCCAGTTCTTTGGCCTTGGCCTTCTCCAGCTTGGCGATTTGGGCCACTGACTTGGGGCCCAGCACGTTGCCACCCCAGTGGCGACGGATCTCGTCAAACCTGTCATTATAGTTGGTCCTGATGGCTTCGACCAGCTTAGCCAAGGCTTTGTCTTCCGAGTTCACCTGCGTGAAGGCGACAGGGGTACAGGTCTTCCTGTGCACCAGGCGCCCCAGCCGGGCCTTGCTCTTGATGATGCAGTAGGGGACCCCCATTTTACGGCACAGGGCCGGCAGGAAGACCACCAGCTCAATGGGGTCCACATCGTGCGCGATCACCACCAGCTGCGCTTTCTTGTTCTCCACCAGAGTGGTCACCGTGTTGAGCCCCGCTCGCAGGACAGGCGGCCTCTTGGTGGGGACGTCCCCTTTGCCGGCTGCCTTCTTCTCTGCCCGGGCCAACAGCCTCTGCTTCTTCTCCTGCTTCGTCTCCGGCCGGTACTTGTGGGCCCGCTTCAGCAGCTGGGTGGCCGTCTGCCGGTCCAGGGCCTGGGTGAACTGGTTGATGGCGGGCGGCACCTTCAGCCGCTTGTACAGGATGGCGCGCAGGCGCTGCAGCCGGATGTAGTGCGGCCACCGGACGAAGCGGGTGAGGTCCCTCTTGGGCTGGATGCCCTGGCCGATGCCGAAGTTCTTGGGCCGCTTCTCGAACAGGGGGTTCACCACCTTCTTGGCCTCCTGCTTCTTCACGACGGCGGCGCCGGCGCTACCTTCTAGCCCTTGGCCTTCTTCCCTTTCGGCATCTTGGCTGGCTGGGCGAGAAAGAGAGAGAGACCATATTCTTTAATATACAAGAATCCAACTGATATGTTTGTTTACTTTAGAACCATAGATACATCTTATTGTATTTTTATCAAGAAGGGATGTTGGCTTTAATAAAAATGTGGTGTATGGGAAGCCTACAAAATATAGAGAGATAAAGGTCAGACGTTTTTATACCTAAAGCCACTAGCATAGTAAGAACATTTGCTGTGTTAGAAAGAATACAAAACAGAATTAGAGTCTTCAGTTTAAATCTCAGCTGTACCTCCTATAATTATTTCTGTGAACAAGTTAGAAACTTCTCTGAATCTTAGTCCCTGTTCTCTAAAGCTAATAATAATACCTCAATGGGTAAGAATTAAATCAATGTATGCATATGAATTGCTTGAAACACACATCAGGTAGAATACAGAAGGGAGATATTTGGACACAGTTGTGGAATCAGGTATCTAAGTGGGGAGGAAAGCTTACAACTTTATATCATTATCACGATGTTCAATTAAATACCTTTTTATTAATAAATCATTTTATTGGAGGCTTGTATAACTCTTCTCACAGTCCATCCATTGTGTCAAGCACATCTGCACATTTGCTACCATCATCATTTGCAATAACAGTTTCTTTCTACTTGAGCCCTTGGTATCAGCTCCTCATTTTTTCCCTTCCTGGCTGCACCCTCCTTCCCTCATGAACCCTTGATAATTTATTGATTATTATTATGATTTCATGTCTTACACTGATCAATGTCTCCCTTACCCACTATTGTCTTGTCCATCCCTCTGGAAGAGGGCTATATGCAAATCATTGTGATTGGTTCCCCCTTTCTTCTCCTATGGTCCCCTTACCCTCCTTGTATGATTATTCCTAGGGGTTTATCTGTCCTGACTTCCCTATAGTTCCACCTCTGATCTGTACCCGTGTAGCCAATTTGTAAGGTAGAATTAGGATCATAATAGTAGGGGGAGGGAGTATTAAATGACTCAAGGAAAGTTGTATGTTTCATAGGTGCTATACTGCACCCTGATTGGCTTGTCTCCCCCTACAACCCTGCTGTGAGGGGCTGTCCAGCTGCCCACCTGTAGGATATATACCTTTTTAAAAGCTTTTTGTAATTCAAACTTGAATTTCTGTTGACTATAGACCACTAACCGATGGCCTGGTGACAATGATTACAGACTGGGTTCTTGACCACAAGGTCAGCTGTTGGAAACCACCAGCCTATTCTTGTAAGAAACCCTGCGCTTTCTACTCCTGTAAAATGTTATCGTCTTGGAAACTCATGAGGGCAGTTCTACCTTGTCCTGTGGGCTAGCTAAAAGTAGGCAATGATTCCATGACAGCCTGTGTGCTTATTTAGTTAGTTAGTTCCTTATTTGGTAGATCACTGAGGACAAGAGTTATGGGAGAAAATTCACAAAATTGGAGTCAAAACATGAAAACTTTTGTGATTTTTAGTAGAAGAGACCATGCTGTCTCACAGGTATTTGAGCTTAGGTATTTGAGCTTAGGTGAGACCATGCTGTCTCACAGGTATTTGAGCTTAGGTATTTGAGCTTAGGTGAGACCATGCTGTCTCACAGGTATTTGAGCTTAGGTATTTGAGGGTTGGATCTCCTGGGTAGATTTGACACTTAACAGCATTTTCTCATATATCCAAATCTGGAATTGTTTTTGTTCCTATCGAAACAAATTCTATTGTGTTTTTGCTCCCTTCCCTAGGTGCTGCTGGAGCCCTGCTTACATGTTGGTCTGTTGACCTCGTGGTCAGCAAGTAAAGCCGCCAGCTGCCCCTCTGGAGAAAGCCTGGCTTTTCTACTCACATATAGAATTACAGCCTCAGAAACCTGAAAGCACAGGTCTGGCTGGCAGTGAGTTTGAGATTGTTTTGAGTCTAATTGTTAATCACTGAGGAGGTCCTTTCTCAAAGTCCTGTGGTAGTAAGTGCTGTAAGTACAGAGGCAACTAAACTCTCCTTCCTTCCCTCAACAACTCTTCTTGTTTTCATTCTTACTCCTCTGAAGCAGCCTTCATAACATAGTGGGTTTCCCCTCGTGGGGTTAACCGCAGGCCAGGTGTTCAAACCCACTAGTTTCTCCAAAGGAGAGAGATGAGTCTTATTACCATAAAGATTTGCGGCCTCAGAAACCCACAGAGGCAGTTCCACCTTGTCCTACATGCAGGGTTACTGTGAGTTGAATCTTCTCACAACATGTGGTTTTGAGGCTTTGATCTAACCTCTGAGATCTGAAGCTACAGAAAAAGTATCCAAATTGCTCCAGTCTTTCCTTCATGGGTTGTTCTTTGGTATTTTAGGAGTCTCGGTTGTGGTTTCTCATGGAGATTGCTAGGGCAGTTCCAGAAACCTGTAATGTGTTTCTGAATCTTCACAATATGCAGTTCATTCTGAGCAAGTGGAGCCAGGTCCTTAACATGACTACACCGATGGATGTTCCATAGATTGAATAGAGATAGATGGATGATTGCAAATGAACAACTGCTGGGTGGATGGGTAGAGGAATGAAGAGTTAAATGAGAGGAAAGGGGAAGGGAAAATGATAGGTGAATGGGCAGTGTGGTAGTGGAAGAACCACTACCCCTCCACCTAGACACACACACACACACACACACACACACACACACACACCAGGGAAGTAAGTCTGAAACTTTAGTCAGCATATCGCCTCTTGCAGGGTCTGTAATCTCTGTTGGGAATAAGTCTGACCTTTATCTTTGTTTTGCCTCTCTGATCCCCTCGGTTCTCACTGATCTTCCTAAGGCTTGGATGCATGAGAGGGAAGAATTAACAAGGAGGTTCTAGTGCGGAAATTTGTGGGCTTGCTCTGTAAGAGAGGGGCTTAGTGGAAAAGAACATGAGTGAGTAGTTAAAACAAAGGCCACAAGAATAATTTTGGATTGTCTATATGGCTGGATTATTTGGTTACCTCAATCCCCCAGGATTTGGGAGAGTTAAAAATAGAGATTTGTGCAAGGCGGGGAGGGAAAGTTTTGAAGCAGTCCCCACTGGGGAAGTCGGGAGAGCTGTGGTAGCCCTGCATAGGAATTAATTCTGTGAAGACTGGTTTGGTTCTTGGTTTGGTCCCTATGATCGTAGATGTTTTTGCAGAATGCGTGTGTATTGAGTATGGGATGTTTGCATAGATTACCTCCAAGTCACACCTTTCATGAGCCTGAATAAAAACCTTGGTCTTTTTTTTCCATTAACTTGTAAAATGATTTTCAAAATCTTCTCCACACCCTTTGACCCATAGACCCTTGAAATGTGTTCTTTGAATTTTGATTTCTTGTTTGAATACTTCTCAATTATGTGGAACTCTTGTAGTGAGTCCACCCAGTGAACCTACAAGAACACCCTCTCTTTGTCCCTGTTCTCTCTATAAACACGGTCTCCCCAGGTTCCCCTGATTTCACATCTGTTGTTGTTTGTCATGTGTCTCTCTGCTGCAAAACACTCTCCTCAGGCCCTTAATCCGGTCCAGGCATCACCGAAGGGCTTCTCTCCGTAACTTCTCTCCCGGGTACCCATCTTTCCGAGGGCTCTGATTTGGGGAGTGCTTAAAACTTCATCGTGAATGTAAAATTTTAAAACAACCAAGCAATCAGACTGAGTCATTAGTGCCAGAGGAACTGTATTTTAATAGTCTGGAAACAGGAGCAACGAGGAAGGGTGATAGATAGGAAAGAGCGTCTGAACATGCCGCCCAAGTTTCTAAGAAACCGGCAGGGTGATGTAGATACATGTCAGCAAAGGTAATTATCCAGTTTTGAATCAGCTCTGTGCCTGTGATGAAAACTGCAGCTGCTGGCTAGGGAGCCTCCTCAATCCACGCACTGCTTCTCTCAAACTGCGGGCTGTCCGGAGGAGAAGCCGAGGTAAAGAGCCTGGGCAGGGAGCTGTCTCAGGGAAAAGAAGAAGGGCTGGAGTGGACTTCATGCTCTCTTCTGTTTTCTGGGGTCCATCCTCTGGTCTTGTGCCTGGAGCTTACTTCTGCTTGGATTTCTGGCACTGCTGAGGTGGTGGGCACTTCTGTTGGCACTTGGGTGGGGGTTGGCAGGCCTGCTTGGTCTGCTGAGGTGGGGGACAGCACTGTTGGGGTGCAGGAGCACACTGCTGGGGTGCAGGAGCACACTGTTGGGGAGCAGGAGCGCACTGCTGGGGAGCAGGAGCGCACTGCTGGGGAGCAGGGCAGCACTGCTGCGGGGGAGCACTCTGCTTCTGCTTCTGCTGAGACATTCTGGGAAGGATCTGCACCTGGGAACAGAAAGTCACAGATGTGAGGAACACTTGAGCCTTAGAGAGACCCTGTGGGCCAGCCTGAACCCTATGGCCACATTCCTCTGCGTACTCTAGAAACCACGTATATGTGCATGTGCGCATACCCGTGAGTGCCAATTTTAGCTCAATGTTTGCAAGTCATTCCCATGTGTTTTGGAACCAGTCAAAGCTGGGAAAGGAGAGGAGAGAGGGATTGAGGGATGGAGAGAAAGGAAGGAGTTTGGAAGAACAAAGAAAACTATGACATAAAAAAGAATAAAGGGTACATAAATGTGTGTATTTGTGTGTGTATGTACACAACAAATATATAATTTACATAAATAATATCCTGTATATCATCTAGATGGTTAAGTGCCATTCAGTAGATTCTAGCTCATTTCTACTCTATAAGACAAAGTACTACAGCTCCAAAGATTTACAAAAAGGCTAGAGATCTTCATATAAGTAGATTACCATATTATCTTTCTCCTATGGAGTTGCTGGTGGATCCAAACTACCAAAATTCTAAGCAAGAGAGAGAGAAAGATAGAGATAGAGAGAGGGAGAGAGAGAACAAGAGAGAGCTTGAGGTGTTTCTTGAAATAGTGGGAATACAAGGCAAATGACTCTCGTTTCCTGTTGCACATGCAATTGCATATATATGCACCTTCATATATACAGTGCCCAACATATAGTGAGCACTATGTAAAAGTTTTAATTTAATAATAATAAAAATGAAGCCAGCAGGGAGCATCTCAACTACTCTCTTAAAGGAAATGAGATAGCTAGAGATGACACAGCACTTTGCTGGACTCTATTACTCTTAGTTGAGAAAAGCAAAGTGCAGAGGACAGACTACTTGTTCTACAGCTAGAGCAGAGGCTGGTGGAAGCCGTGGCCTTTGGAGTCCATGATCAAGAGTTTCTCAATATGCCATAGCATCTTGTCCCTGCTGGTCTTTTTTCATCAGGACTTCCACATTTCTACCTTCCCAAGGAAGCCTGCTTTCCCCCAGTCTCTGCATTTTCCTGTCTCTTACAGGGTAGCTTTACCAGTCCCTCTTACCCAGGGTTGGTATTCCTTTCTACTTCCGGTTCTACCCTCCTAGAACTTCTCAAGATACAGCCCCCCACCATACTGGTAGGATCCTCAATAGACTAACCTTCTTGGAGGAACCTCCTCTCCCACCTCAGCCCAGCTTCCCTTATCCCTCAGCTATATGGCTTGCAGGATTCAAGATGAGTTGGTTCTAAATGAAGCAGAAGAGAGAGTCACCCGAACGGGGTCTTTCTTTCTGAGCGACAACCCAGAACTCTATCCCCAGTTCGCAAACATGAGCAGAGCCCCCATGGAGTAAGGTTATGAGAAGTGCTGCTTCCCAAGACTTACCTGTGTGCACCAGCAACCGGAGAGTTAGAGATGCGAAGGAGTTTGGGAAGCTCTGAGCCGCCCGTATTTTATATATCTCACAGTCCTGCCTGAGGCTATGAGATGGCCTAGGATTGGGGCGTCCTAATAAGCCCTTTGTCACAATTAGGATCCACCTATCCTTCCTCAAATTTTAGGTTTTACTCACCTGGAGGATTGTTGGCCTCCCTATTTGCATGGCGGGACGTGGGGATGACAATCTTCATCTTTGTCTTTGCCCCATCTTCCCATCGTATTATGAACCTGGCTTCCTTAGCTTTCCAAATCCACTTCTGTCTTTTGACTTAGGATCTTGCCATGTGGAAGGGTCCCAAACAAGCATTCAGAACAGTGCTGGATGTGGGGACTTTGAAGGCACGGTTTAGTACAGTCTGATTGACAGAGCGAAGGTGGGTGAGCTGGGTAGAGTAAACAAAAGTAGCCCTGTGTTAAGGAAAACCTTGACAGTTGAGGGTGTACACATGTCTCCAAGAAGTCCATTAAATTCTGCAATTATGACTTTGACTTTGCCTAGGCTTGGAGCCACATTCTGCTTGAAATTGTGGAAAAACAAGGCCGGTGGTTCTGTGTTTTTGTCTGTTGTGTTTTGAGCAATAAATGGAGGCTGCTACCTCTGTTCTACCTACTGAGAAAATCATTAGGTTCCATTAAGAGGAACTGGGTGGTTACAGTAGACAGTGTTTATCTCTCTATCTGTCTACATATGTATAAGTTACTGAAACTCCTGGGTTCCCAGGGAATTGATTACCATAAGGTGGAGGGGGTGAAGAAACAATAAAGGATTGTATTAGCATGAGCTAATGGGAGAGTCACCTTGGCTGGGTCCTGAGTTCTGACTCTTTGTCTCCATTCATCTTTTAGAGATCATAGGACAATGGGGATGGGAACACCTTGGATGCATATATGACAAAATATGGGACCTATCTCTAAAAATCTCAAAGTCGAGTTCAGATTGAGGTTCTGTCCCTGACCAGTTGGATGACCTTGGGTGATTAAAAGCTTTCAGCCTCAGTTTCCTCATCTGTCATAAAGGATAACAACCCATTCTGCCCAAGTTGATTCAATCAGATTTAGAATAGACAGTGTCCTTGTAGTGTGGGTATAGTGTCTTACACAAAGTAGTACTCAGCAACTGTAAATGCCTGGTACAATTGGATACCAGGACCAAACACCCTCTTAGAAGTATGGAACAGGTGGTTTTGCAAGTTTGAAGGCAAGTGGTGGCATCTTCCACCCAGGATCATAAGACTTTGGTTGAAAGATGAAAGAAGGCAAGCTAGTCCTGAAGATGACTCGCCTTAACTCCTAGGTATAGGATTGTGTCACGGCTCTCTTGAAAGCCTTACAAAATTCCAAGTTCTTATTGAGTCATGCCACAACACTAGAAGATACAGGCTTGGAAATCAATCACCTCTCTCTTAAATCTCTTAGTCCTGATCCACTAGAATCATGGGATATGCAAGGTGACTGAGAATGATTGAAGGAAGCCCAGACCTTCTTGGAAAAAGAATCCAATTGCATCATTCTGATACAACAACATCACATGATTTTAAGAAGTCATTTAAGCTCAGATGCTGAATGTAGAGAAAAAAGGTTTCTTCTATCCCTGAGATTACTATGTACTCATCAACACATGTTGCTTCCCAAACACCATGTCTGTTCTGGGGACTCATAAATGTGCAAGAATGCCAGAGTCTTGTTTTCCACTAAGGCAGCAATAAGTCAGTGTTAACCAAATCATTTTTCTGTGAGTTGGGCCTGTCTAAATGGGAAAGGACAGTGCAACTCTTTTTTTGTTTTGTTTTGGGCATCACTGCCCTCTGGTGGGAGTGGGAGTCCCAGTCTTACACCTGGAGAGCTGCTGCTGGATTTGAACCACCAAGCCAGTGGCCCACAGTCCCACACTCAAACACTACGCCACCGGGGCTCAGCACAATACAATTCTTTCACACCCCACTTTCCCCATTCTCTTCCTTACAACTTTTAAAGATAATTCAATTGTTCAGCCTGAATTAGCTGAAGAATCAAACCTAAATGTCTCAAATTATGCCTGGATAGTTAGAGAAACTATAAACATCACCCAATTCATGTTTTTGATGTTCTGAATCCTGGTAGATATTTTCTTACATGTACCCCAACCATTCAGAATTGACTCTTAATGGCGGAATCAGCTATTTTGAGAAGATTTTGTGCACTATTGCTTATAATACCGAAGTTGAGAAAATAAATAGGTAATTGCGAAATCACCTAATACATTTCTTGGGTTTGGAGTGGTTTTACCCACTGACTTTCATTAGCACTGCTTTCTATCTTGCTCTTTCCCCAATATTCTATCTCTCTGTTACATAAACACACACACACACACACACACACACACACACACACGAGTCTCTCTCACACACTGGCTCATTGGTTTATGGGGAATAAAATCACCACACCGTAAAGTGGATGGGATGGAAGGTGGCATCATTTCCTAGTTTCTAAAACATGTGTACATGTTTATTGCCTACCTTCAGCCCATATGTCCCAAGCATATGAATGTTCATTTTACTTGGCATTTCCCCCAGGGTAAGGATCCTAACGACATGTTGGTTCCTCTTCAGAGTTTTATTTAGTGTCCGTGTTATCCTCATGGCACTTAGATGATCTCGTGAGCATTGTAGCGAGGTGTTGGGATTGGAGAAAAGAGGTAGGTGGGGAAGCTTACCCTCTAGGACGCCTCTAACCCACAAATTCTTACTCACTTGCATCATGTTAGCTATAGGCACCTGGTAGACAATTAGGCCTAAGAAGAACCAGGACCTAGCTTGGATCAGGGTTGAGGGAAGTTCTGTTTGTCAAGCAATAGACACTTTGCTTATTTTCAGCCCCCAGGGAGGTTTTATTTTGTTTTGTTTTGAGAGGATAATTCTAGTTCAATGTGACATATTTTCTGGAATTGGGAAGCTGACACCAGGAATCAGGCCCTGCCGATGATATGAAACAAGGAATGCACAGGGTTCAGAAGAGAAGGCCATCAGGGGCTGGACCTGGGTTTGGTAACAAAGCATATGGGAGGACAACACTGTTTCTAGTTTGTGGTCTCTGTAAAATGCAAAACATTTACTTCTTGATATCCTAAAACCACAACAATAGCAGCAAGAAAAACTAAACTCTGGCTCATCATGACCCTGCAGGACCGAGTAGCTCTGTTTCTGTGAGTTTCCCAGAGGGGTAACACAGTTAGCCATGCAATGGCTGCTAACGGAGAGGCCAGCCTCCCAAACCACCACCTCCTCTGAAGGGAGAAATGTGAGCTTTCTATTTCCATAAAGATTTAGAGTCTTTACATTCTGGGACCTGACATAGGGTCTAACTCAGAACAACAGCTAGATAATGTTTTTTAATAAATTGAAAAAGGCACTCCTAGGCAGAAGATGTAAATTGATCAAAATAGGAAGATACTTTGGGGGGGGGGCAGAACTGATCTTAATGGACCATTGTTGGCTGACCCAAGACAATCCTCTGCATAATGGAACAAAATGCTACCAGGGCCTGCTTCCATCCCCATTGTAAGTTGGGGAGTAAATCGTTGAGAGGCATTTCTGGTTGATACTTTTAGAAGTAGATTGCCAGATCTTTCTTCCCAGTCCCTTTTAGTCTAGAAGATCTGTTGACTTGCAACATATAAGCAAGCCCTGACAGTCCATGACCGCACACGGACTTGAACATGGGTCTCCCTCGGGAAAGAGAGAAGAATTCCACCACTGAACCACCAGCAGTTCCCGCCAGGGGTGGATGGTCAGTGAAAAGTGAGAGGTGGGCAGCAGAAGGGGGATCAGAGCCTATAGAAGGTGTTGAGCTTGAGACTCCTAAAAACCTAAACCAAACACTGCCATCCAGTTCATGTTGCCTAATCATAACTGCCCCTTCCCCCGCCCCCCCCCCCGCTGTGCGTTTCTGAGACTATAACTATTTATTGAAGGAGAAGCTCGATTCTTTTCTTCAGAGCTGTTGGTAGTTTCGAACTGCAGACCATGTGCATGGCAGTCCAATTTGTAACCTCTGCTCATCAGGAAAGCAAAAATTGCCTGGTAGGAGCAGCAATAAGGAAGAAATCAGCCCTGGAGCTTCCCAGTTTGATGTCTATTCCTTAGCGTAATGAGACGAAAAGGGAGTGAATTACACTTAGAAAACCTGGGCCAGGCTACGCCAAACATTAACCTTATTTTTGGATAATCGGCTTGTTCTCTCCGTTCCTCAGGCTCTCCACTCTGTAAAACACGATCATTTTTAAGGCTTTCCCGGGGGTAAACACAGTGTAATGTTCCTGGTGGACGTGAGGAGTGCAAAGCTGATGGTGGTTTAGGAGACTAGTTGGCCAGAGGTCCTTCAGATCTGTTAGAGACTCATTGGTGGTGAGGTGAGTGCATGGGTGAGGGTGGGTCAAAAGGAAGAAGGAACCCCAGTTGTGTGAGTAGAATAAGAACTTGGCCCCAGAGGACAGCGATAGAAGTGGAAACGTGCGAACAACTTTAGCTCATGAACTCAGGAGTCACTGGATGTGGCAACTGGTTAAGTTCTCTACTGGTAACGGAAAGGTTAGTGGTCTAAGGTCATCCAGAGGTGCCTTGAAAGAAGAGTCAAGATATATGCTCTCCAAAGTAAAGCCTTGACAACCCTGTGTGGCCTAGTTTGGGCCTGCAGCACATGGATTGTCATACATTGAATCAACCCAGTGACAACTGGCTCATTAAGAATACACAAGTCTGGGTGATTGAGAATAGGAAGGGAGAAGTCACAGGAACTCTTCCATTTCTAGGTAGAAAGAATGGAATTGTAGGAATTATGTCTTGGAGGAAAGAAGAGAAAACCTTCTGTCATACTCATATCTGCTGCAGTGGGAAATCCAAGGAGAATGTGACACACGTGAGTGTGATTTAGGAACAGGCAGAGAGATCATATGTGCTAGAGGGGGCTTGTGCTGAACACTAGAAAAGAAATGCGGAATTGATCAAAGAAGTTGTGCCATAAAGGAAGATCTTTTTAGAAAGGTTCCGTCCTTCTCCCTGTCAGTAGCCACTCTCTAGTAGCAGGACGTGGTAAGGGAACAGAAAACACTGAGAGTCAACAGGTCTCAGAGGCGGAAGAAGCACAGAATGTGGATCAAACGTTGTTCAATTCTTGGCACAAGGACTGTGCTAACAAGTCTCATAAAATTGAAAGAAGGAATGCAGAAAATGATATAAAAGGTTTTGCTTTTATTTCTTCAGAATGTCTCTTCTTTCTCCTCCTCCTCCTCTTCCTTCCCATCTCCTTCCTCTTTGGTGGCAATACTCTTTCCAGATTCATTCACACAAAAATTAACTTTATTTTGTGAAATGTTAGTGATTATAAAGGTCCTCAAAGCTTACCAGTTTCCTTGTTTCAAACATGATTTTGTTTTCACGGATTCCAAAAGCCTGGGAACCACTGAAGTGGTTCAGTTTCATCATTAAAAAAAAAATATTTTTTAAAAGTGAACTAGAACACCGCAGGGATTGGATTAAGATCACATTGTCATAAATGTCAGAAAGAGAACTTGAACTCTGGGTACCTGGTCCCAAATCAAACCAAACCAAGCCAAACCAAATAAACAAAAGGGGAAACAAAACCAAACAAAACCCAACCAACCAACCAAACAATCAAAACAGGACTTTAACTTGTGTCAACATTTCAGCAGGAAATTACCCTCCCTTCCTGTCTTGACTCCTCCCCCAGCCCCTTTAAAGTTCTGCAAGGATGACAGGACCAGGCTTGTTACAGCACCCGAACCCCACCCTTGAATTCTCCCAGACAGTCTGGTATAGAATGCAAAGCTCTGGTCTGCCATTCTGTCAATGGGAGATCAGCCAAGACTTAAATTATGGCCTAATCTCTCCCGCTTTTATCCAACCTTTTAGATGAGAGGAGATTATCCCCTTCAAAACACCCGTAGTTAGTATAGCAGAGTAGTTCAACTCCAAGGCCCCTATTGCTGACTCCTTGGCTTTTCCATGGCCAGCCTTAGTGGCTTTCTCTTCATAAGTGATGTCCTGGGATATGCTGCTGGTCTTTGTTCTGCAGGACCCCAGGGTGTGGAATGAGATATCTAGAAGATTGTGTTCCACCTGGATCTGCCCTCAGGCTCCTGTCTCCTTTGGTGAGCCTCTTCACTGCTATTCAATTCTAATTGCCACCTTTGTACTCATAGTTTCCACATTTTTATTTCCTTCCCAGGTCTCCACCTTGTGCTTCAGTTCAGATCCAAGGGATATCCGGCTACATCCTCATTAACTCCATCTGGGGATCTTATAGGCACTTATACCCATGTGTCTACCCTCACGTCCCACTTAAGCAAATAGTTTCCATCTACCCAACAACCCCTGCCTAGAACCTACCACCACCTCTTAATTTTGTTGATTGGTGCTGTCGAGTTGATCCCAAAATCCCAGTGACCCTATAAACAACAGAATGTAATACTCCCAGGTCCCGAATCACCCTCAAAATTGTTCTGATTGAGCACTTTGCTGCAGTCCTGGTGTGAAGCCATCTCTTTAGGGGTCTATCTCTTTTTAGCTGCTCCCTGATCAAGTGTGTGCCCCTTTCCAGGGACTGGTCTCTTCTGTTCATGCTTCCAAGTATATCAAACTAAGTCTTGCCATCCTCACTTAAAAGGGAGAATGCGGACGACTTCTCCCAAGACAGATTTTCTCTTACTACCACCGTCTACCATGTGTCAAGCGCCATGAATTGTCCTTTAGAGACCTGCTCTAGTCTTCATCAGCTCTCATCTTACTTGAGGAAAAGATCTCCTAATCCATATCCCTCACTAGAGCACCTTATACTAAAAGACAAATGATGATTTTAAAGACAAATCTAAAATAATTTCTCAGTTTTAAGAAATACCCAACGGGCTGAGCCCCGGTGGCCTAAGAGGTTGAGTGCGGGAAAGCGGCCCACGGGCTGGGCCAGCAGTGGCTCTCAGCAGCGAAGCTGGGTAGCTCCCACGACCATCAGAGGGCAGTGATGCTCCCCCCCCAAAAAAAGAAATATCCATCAAAGTATTTAGGGGTCAAGGGAATCATCTCTCCAATTCACTCTCAAATTGTTCAGGAAAAGCAAAACTAATTCTGTGTCTCTCTACTTATTTACATTGGAGAATCTGCATGCAGGTGTTTTGGAATTCTTTGGACCATTCTTAAAATAGTTCCATAAGTCTGAAGTTTATGCCAAAATAAATATATTTAAAAGTATAAATGAGTCTATGTAATTATCTGACATACTCCCAACAAGTCTATTCTGACTCATAGTGATGCTATCGGACAAAGCAGTCCTGTCCTGTAGACTTCCTGGTCTTCCAAATAGTTTTTAATAATTTTATGGAATTCAATACAATTTAATCTTTCAAGGATATTAAGAATATTTGTGTAATCACCAGTATAATCAATTTCAGAACATTTTCTTCTTATACTCATTGATAACTCATTTCTCCCAACCCCCCCCTTTCTAGGCCCCTAATAAATTTATCACTCCAGTTACTTTCTCTATGGATCTACCTGTCCTACATTTTTTATACAGAAAATCATAGAAAACAAAGCAGAGACAAGCAAGCAAGCAAGCAAGCAGACAAACAAACAAAAAACAATAGCAATGACAAGACAAAACATAGAAAATCAGCAACAGAAGGTAAAGCAGGACATATTTAAAATTGAAACAACTTTAAAATGGATCAAAAGGGAGGAGCTTGTATGAGAATGTATCGCATTTTAACTGAACTATATCTGCCATAATTGACTTGATAATCCTCTCTGTCTGACAGTAAGACTGCCAACTAAATCGACATGAAAAAGCACACCAGCCTATATGGTCCAATGATCATAGATAACAAAATCCAACCAAAAGGAGAGAATTGTATCAGGGTTTAAATTGAGACGACCCAGTTTGCAGAAGTCCAGAGATGGCAATGGAAGCCCAGAGTCCATTTGCAGTGTCCTCTCATGGATTTAATCTCCAGTGAAGTTCCTCTGAGATTTTAAATCTTTGCAACCGTAGATTGCTACTTCTTTCTTCTGTGGAGTGACTGAAAGGTTCCAATCATTGAATTCTGATTAACACCCCAATGTACAAGTATAACCTACCATACTAGCCAACAAGTTCCCTTAGTCATCCTGCATATAATCCCTCAAAGATATTTCCTCTAGCTATAGAATAAAATCCAAGTTTCTGGTATATAATCTGCTATGAACTCCCCAACTGCTCTGAGGTATAGATGAGGCTGTCTCCTGTAAAGATTTACAGCCTTGGAATCCATAGCAGTGGGTTTTTCTATTTTTTTTTTAACTTACTTAAAGTTTGGGGATTCTAATCTACCCAATAGCACTATAGGAGAAAAACCCGGTGGTTTGCTTTCCTAAATATTACATATGAAAACTCAAAGAAGTAACTTTACTCTGCTGCACATGGGGTTGCTATGAACTGAATTAACTTGATGGCAAGAGGTTTAGTGCTTGGGGAACAATCTTTAAATAAAAGAAGCCCTCATGGTGATGTGAGATAGATGGTGAACTGCTAGGCCTGGAGTCAACAGTGCAAACCCACCAGCAACACTCTGGGGAAAAATAAGGCTCTTCTCTCCTGTAAAGATTTATAATTTCAAAACGCCTATGACTCAGAATCTACTTGGTAATAGTGATTTTTAAAAGAGATTTAAATCTCTAGCTAGAGATTTAAAAAACATGTAAAACATGTAACTGCTTTTTTAGCTATTTCTTTGAATATGACTTCTTAAAGCAGGCTAAACATGATAGGCAGGTTTCAAAAAGATGCATGACAGCTGTAATGCAGTGTCCCAAAGCAAATATGTATTAGCTTTAAGTAAGGGGACATTATAAATATATGACTGTTTCCACCGACTATCATGATCTCAATTCTACCAGACAGAGTCAGCTAGACCAGGGGATGTACACTGGAGTTGGAAACATGGGGAATTTAGGATAGATGATCCCTTGGGACTAGTGGGAGGAGTGGTGACACAGGGATGGAGGGGTGGTGGAGTGGGGGGGGACTAGTTTTGGGGATCTGCATGTGACCTCCTCTTTGGGGTGTGAACGGTGGGAGGGGGATGGTGTGACGCATTGGACAGTGTGCAATATGGGGAGGTAATAACAATTTTTAAATTATTAGGGGTTCATGGGGGATTAGAAGGGGGAGGGGAAATATGGGGGGCTGGGATTAAAAAAAGAACCAGAGGAAATGGGGAACAGAGGAGCTTATGCCGGGGGCTCAAGTAGAAAATGTTTGAAAATGAGTGTGGCAACATGTGTACAAGTGTGCTTAATACGAATGATGTATTGAATGTTATAAGAGCTGTAGGAGCTCCCAATAAAATCTATATTAAAAAACAAACAAAAAACAAGGAAACAGCAAAAAAAAAAACAACCCACAATCTTACAGTACCGAAGATTGGTTAGTATGAATCCTAAGAAGAAATGCATTAAATTAGTGCTTTGCTATGTGCTTATGCTTCAGGAAGCTAAGACGCAGACAAGAGGTCAGGGCCACATTCTAGATTCCCATCACTTAAGGACATGAGTCAAGGTAATGCCACAATGCATGAGCTCCTGGAGCCCAAGTAGAAGTCCCAGGAGTCACAGACCCAACTCTCTCTGGCCCCTGACTTCTGGATAGAGCCTTTTGCTCTTAGCAATGAAGTTTGGACTGAGTAGAAGGTGGCAGTAGGGAGCCCCTTCCCAACCTCCCCCTCATTTTCCATGCACACACTTCAGTTGGGATAATACTGGCATGTGGGTGTGTGGAACTCAGACAAACAGGTATCACTGTTTGCTTCCGGGTAGCAAGATGAGACTCTGTCTGGAATTCTTGGTCATACCTGTTTTGTGAGGGTGGATCACTCCTTCCAGTCTTAGAAACACAAATGCATACCTACCTTCATTCTATCGCCACTACGCTGGGAACCCTCTCTGCATGCAATGCCCTTTGCTAGCTGGACACTGAGGGAAGTAAACAAAAAGTAGATGCCAAGCACCTACCACGTGTTAAAGCACAGGGTTTGGGAACCAAAGAGAACGAAAGCAATATGAAAATATTCTGCCATGAAGTTGCTTAGCGTCTAACTGGAGAAAAGCAAAATAAACAGGGGAGGCTCATTTTTAATCTAAGTATAGAATCTTTGGTTTCCACGGACAATCAGAGAAATAAGACTCACTTAGGAGAAGGCAAAGGAAACCTGATGGTGCAGTGGTTAAGTAGGCAGCTACTAACTGCACCTAAGTGGAGAGTCAATGGTTCCAAATCACCAGCTGCTCATTGGGAGACCAATGTGACAGTCTGCTCCCATGGAGATTACACCCTTAGAAATCTGACGAGACAGTTCTGATCTGCCCTCCACGAGTGCTATGAGTTGAAGTCCATTTGGTGGTAACATTTATTTTTGGAGTAAGAGGGCAAGTCTACAGGAACCTGTGGAGGAGAGAAGGATAACACTGTGGGCAATAACTGTAATCGAACCAGAGGTGACCAGGAGTGCACCTGTGTATTTCCAGAAGAGTGTTAGACAGTAGGGACATCCTGGGTTGATGACCTAAAAGCAACTTCAACGCCCCTATTGGTTAAGTGGTGGTGGTAGAAAAAATATTGCCTTGGGTGAGGGAGAAGGCAAATGCACAAAAGATTACTAAGAAAACAAACTCATTCCGACTCAGAGTGAGATGATAGGATGGAGTCCGACGGCCCCAGTCAATTTCCATGGCTGTAATTTCTTATGGGAGTAGAAAGATTCATGTTTCTCCCAAGGAATGGCTGGTGGATTCAAACTACTGACCTTGCGGTTAGAAACCCACTGCACAATGCACTATCTAACCACGGTTCCCCTGGAAGAATCTTCTAAGGGTGAAGAAGAACTGAGGTGAATGAAGAATGGAAGCACTGCCTACCAGGTAGGAGGACAACGTTGGACTCAGAAACTAGGGGTCTTGGAAATGAAACTTAGGCAGACCAAACTGAAGGGAATGCAGAACTAGTAAGGGGCCAGACTTCTCTGCATTTTAAACTCAGTGGATAGGTAACTCAATTACGACTCGTGGTATTTCATTTTCAAGTGCATCACCGAGGCTATTCTGGTCCTCAGTCTCTGTAAGGGTCTTCTTCTACTCGGTATCCCAGTACTTTACAAAACATGATGCTTTCTTTCAGCCATGGATCCTGATGTATTCAAAGCAAGTAAGTCAACAAGGTTTTGTTCTGGCCAATAAGGTTTTCCCAGGCTAATTCTCCTATAGATCTAGGGTTTTCTTCCTAGTCGGCCTCTCTGGAAGTTCCCCTCAAACCTGTCTGTCAGAAGTGATCTGGGTAGTATTTGTAATGCTGATGGCATGATGTCTAGCGTCATAGCAACACACAAGTCGAACTTCCAGATGGGTAGTGGTTTAAGAGAGTCGCTTCTCATGCTCAGTCATAGTCCTACTCTAAGAAAACTTCAATCTTATGATGTGTCCCTACTCAGGACCTGCCCTCATGAATATATGGGTTCTATAGCAAAATGTAGTGAAGAAATCAAACGATGTCCATCTATTAAACAGAGCAGAGTCTGGACTCCTAAAGTCTTGTCTTAGAACAAGCAGCTATCTAAGAAAGGTGTCAGCTAATTCCACATTGAAGAAGCATAAAGGCCTCTGTGATCCAAGGATTGTAAATAATTAAGTCCAAGCACCGAGGAGGGAATGATATCACAGTTTAAATTCTGAGTGCCCAGTTTACAGAAGATGATGAATGAGAGTGGAAACCCAAAATTAATTTTCAGGGTTCCCACTTGGATTAAGCCTTCAGCGAATCCCCTCTGACCCATTGACCTGGAATGTGAAACTCCTTCCTATGAGACAGTGCCCTGAAAAGTGGATCAAAGCAGATGCAGATAGGTTACAATTTAGCACCTTATCATTTATTCTCCCATTGACCTATTCAGATTTTGTTTTAGCTTTTCATAGCTTTGCTTTCTTTTTACTGAAAATTTCTCAATTCATTTTGCTATTTTTGTTGGAGTTGTTTGTTTTGTTTTGTATGTGTTTCTGAAATGTGAAATCCAGGATAGGTAAATCTCTACAGCCCGTGATCAGATTAATAATGTTTTAGGACTATGGCAAGGGAGATAGGAGAGAAATAGAAAACTCATAATAATAAGTACAGGAAAAAAGAAAATGTCCCAAAATGTATTGTTGTGATACTTTCACAGCTCTTTTAAATATGATTAAAGCACTGAATTTTATATGTGAATTCTATGTCAACAAAACAGTAAAAATTAAAAAAAATGAGACAAGAAAAGGGTAGCATACAGCTAGACCAGAGGATGTACTTTTGTATGGATAGGACCTGGAAACCTGGGAAATCCAGGACAGATGAACCCTTCAGAACCAATGGTGACAGTGGTGATACCAGAAAGGGGGGACCAATTACAAGGATCTACAAATAACCCCCTCCCTGGACGGACAGACAACAGGAAAGTGGGTGAAGGGAGACATTGGACAGTGTAAGACATGACAACGCAATAATAATTTATAAATTATCAAGGGTTCATGAGGCGGGGCAGTGGGGAGGGAGGGGGAAAATGGCTCAAGCAGAAAGCAGATGTTTTGAGAATGATGATGGCAACCTATGTACAAATGTGCTTGACACATGTATGTATGCATGGATTATGAGAAGAGGTGTATGAGCCCCCAATAAAATGGTTTCAAAAAAACAGAAAGGAATGAAAGCAGAAGATAAGAAAGGCTGGAACAAATTTAATATGAGTCAAAAGGAAGAACAAATGATAAGGTGTTAAATTTTAGCTCAAAACAGCTCAAGATTGGTGCAATGGTAGACATATAGACTAATGGATTAAAGCAGAGGACTCAGAGTTACAAGCAAGGACCTACAGGGATGCCAGATGTTTGACATAGAATTAAAACACATGGAGTGGAGAAGAGACAGCCTTTTCAATAAACGGTGCAGCAAAAATTGTATCTCCATCTGCCAAAGAATGAAACAGGAACCCTGCCTTGCACCATATTCAGCAAACAACTCCACATATAGTGAAGACCTAAATGTAAACCCGAGAACCTAATGACCATCATTGAAAAAACAGGGACCCAGGGAAGGGCCCTAATACAAGGTACAAACGCACTATTGAACAAAATGAAATACACCCACGGCAGAGAAGGCAAAATAGAAGACTGGGACCTTCTAAAATTATGAGTTATGAACATCCCCACACGACATCAAAAGAGTACAAAGAGAACCCACATATTGGGGAAAGTATTTGACAAGGCTGCACCAGATTAAGGGCTAGTTTTAAAAATCTATAGAAAATTACAACACCTAAAGAAGAAAAATATAAATAACCCACTTACAAAATGGGCACAGGACACGAATGTACAATTTACTATAGATGACATCCCGGAGAAATACAAATTGAAACAAAAACGAGATACCACCTCATGCTGTCACACTTAACAAAATAAAAAAGAAAAAAAGAAAACTAGAAAGTATCCAGATGCTGGTGAGGTTGTGGAGAGATGATGAGGCTCACACATTGCTGGTGGGATTACAGCTTTTTATGAGCACTGTGCAAGTCAGTCTGGTGTTTTCTTTCTTTCTTTCTTTTTTTAGTCTGGTGTTTTCTTAAGCAGATGCACACACAAACACCTAGGGGTTCTGCGATCTCGCTACTTTGTACATGTTCTGGAGAAATAAAGGACAAAACAGGAAAAGACACAGGCACACCCATGCTTATTAAGAAATGCCTATCACAGTAAAAAGATGAAAACAATAAAATGCCCCATCTGGAGAGGATCAACAGAGCATGGTTCATATGGTATGTACAATGCACTAGTACGCATCCTTAAAAAAGCACCTTATGACAGGGACAAAACTAGAAGATGTGATGCTCAGCGAAGGTAGCCAGTCTTTTAAAGATACTACTTTTATGACACCAGTACTCTGAAGGAAAAAGTAAAAATGGTTTTCCCATTACTGTCCCCAGCCCTCCCCCCAAAAAAGGGAGTAACTACTGAAAGTTTGGATTCCCTATAAAATAAGCATGGAGGGATTAAAGCTCTAAGATATAAAATTCAAATGGCACATTCCTCATGAGGCCATGCTCATTCCCAAGGAAAACATCCTTCCTAACTCTCTGAGGGGTGCCAGGCCGTTTGCCAGTTCCATCCGGATTTGAGTGTATGACCGAGTATTCAACCCTAGTGAACAGAACCACAAAGGTCCTTTGCAGAGATTAACACAGAGTTAGGTTCATAGGAAAAACTTAAGAACTATCCTAGGACTTGAAGTCACCTGTGCAGTGGATGAGACCAGTGAATAAGAGAGGTAGGTGAAATAATGCTCTTAGGAAGCAAAACACATATAAAATTTCCAAGGCTTCATATCAGCCACATCGCACTAATGTGGGGTTAAACCAAATACATAGCTGTTGAATGAAATAACCGGTCACGAAGGGTTGAACTGAGGGAGGTAGTCATGTAGGCAGCAGCTTCTTTATCCTTGATCCCCAAGAGGTACATGAGCGTGTGCACTTGAGCACACATGTGCACACACACACACAGATCCCAATCCCCCACATGCATACTTAGAGGCTGACGTGCATAAAGATCTTTCTGTGTTTATATACACCTCTTTAAGGAGACATATAAATAGAATGGTATCCTCATGACTCAAGTTCAGATTTGCCCTCTGTGGGCTCCTCCTTTGGTTGGGAGGCTCCTCAGAGCGTGTTCTCACAGCCCATGGCTCTATGCAGGGCGTGGTCTCAGATGCCAACAGCATCCCTGATGGCTCGTGGAGTAAGCCCTTGTCAAGATGACGGAGAGGAAAACAGTGAACTCACTCAGGTGTGTATCCAAACGATATTGAGTGAGTGCTTTAGCATGCCTCAGACACTGCCTCACGCTCTGGGAATCCAGAGATCAGCAGATGGAGCCTCTGCTCTGTTGAGTCCTCAGAGTTGAAAGAAGGCATCAGGAGAAACAAGGAGCCTCTGTAAAACGCAGAGAATAGCCTGATAGTGTTATACACAGTGGTGGTGTATTGGTGTGCGTTGGACTGCAATCTGCAGGGTCGGCAGTTCAAAATCACCCGCAGCTCCGAGGAAGAGAGACTGGACTTTCTACTCCCATGGACAGTTAGAGTCTTAGAACCCTACGGGGGGTTGCTGTGAGTCCTCGTAGGCTTGATAGCAGTAAGCATTTTGTTTATTTGTTTTACGTTTTGAGGATGCTTCCTAAAAGAGAAAAAGCTGCTGGGTATTGTCTCCTGAATGAAGCGATGGTGAAGTGAGATTTGGGGCACTTCCCACTTTCACCCTAGATGTTTCCTGATCAGGTGGATAGATGAGACCTCTGGAGAGAACGTCCCATCTCTCTGACTCAGCCAAGTATGTCTTTTCCAGCCTTTCCTCGACACCCTGGTCTAGCTCTTGGGGAGCTCATTCCATCACCATTTTAAGCAGGAATTCACCTCTGGAAAGCACTCAAAGAGTTCCCAAAATTCTGTGGGGCTTCCTATTTCTGCCTCCTCACAGCATGTTGTCTCTCCTCCCCGTTTACACGCCAGGAGCATAGGTTCTGTAGACTCAGACATATCTGGACTTGTTCTCAGTAACTCGCTGAGTGACTTCGAGGAACACTGAACCCAGTCTGCTTGCCTTTAAGGCGAGGAGAATGATCAATGGCACATACATAACAGCGAGGCCGTGGGGGTGTGGTGGGTATGTGTTGGACAGTCAGCCACACGACCAACACTTAGAAACCACCTGTGGAGCGAACCATGGGAGAAACTACTCCACGGCAGAATGACGAGACTGTCTACTCCCAGAAAAAGTTACAAGTGACCTAAAGTTGATGGTGAGGAGGCTGTAGGAGGCCAGGGAGGGCGTGATCCGTGGCAGGGTAACTGAGAGGAATTACTGAAATTCAAGCGAAGGCCGAATAGGACCATGAGAAAAGAGGAAAGGAAAAGGAAACAGAGAAAAGGACTAGGAGGCAAAAGACTTTATAGAGGTCTAAATACAGGCATGTCCATATTTAAATATATATATATATATATATATATTAAAAACTCTTTATTGAGCACTCTGGCAGCTCTTATAACATTCCATATATCAATTGTATCAAGCACATTTGCACCTATATTGCCATTGTCATTTGCTAAACATCTACTTTCTAGCTGAGCCCTTGGTATCAACTCCTCTATTTTCCTTCCTCCCCACCCCCGCACTCCCTTGACCCCTTGATAAATCATTAATTATTGTTGTTTTCATAGCTTACACCCACCACTGTCTTTCTTCTTTTTTTTAAAATCCTTTCCTTGGGGGCTCATACAACTCTTACCACAATCTATACATAAGTCCATTGTGTGTCCCGCACATCTGTACATCCACTGCCCTCATCATTCTCATAACATTTGCTTTCTGTCTACGCCCTTGGCATCAGCTCCTCATTTTTCCCTTACCTCCCCACAGCACCCCCTATGAACCCTTGATAATTTGTAAATTATGATTACTTCGTCATATCTTACACGGTCCGATGCCTCCTGTCACCACCTTCCCTGTTGACCATACCCCAGGGGGGAGGTAATATAGAGATCTTTTATAATCGGATCCCCGTTCCTAACCCCCTCCTACAACCCTCTCGGTATTGTCACTCTCATCACTGGTAGTGAAGGGATCATCTGTCCTGGATTCCCTGTGTTACCAGTTCCTCTCTATACCAGTGTCCATCCTCTGGTCTAGCCAGGTTTGTAAGGTAGAATTGGGATCATGACAGTGGGAGGGAGGAAGCATTGAAGCATTGAAGTATAAAGGAAAGATGTATGCTTCATCAATGCAACACTGTATCCTAACTAGTTTATCTCCTCCATGCGACCCGTATGTAAGGAGAAGTCCGTTACCTACAGTTGGACTTTGGATCCCCCATCTGTCTACCCCTTCATTTACACTAAGAAAATTGTTTTTTTTTCCTTGTTGTAGTTGTCATTTTGTTTTCTTTTGTCGCTTCATTTTGCTGTGTCTTGTTTTTTGTACATAATATCATATTTGCAGGTCTATCTAGATAAGATAGACTGTATGATCAGTCTGGGGGGTGCGAATGATGGGACCGGTGGTTCTTGGGGAATATGGGACAGGGAGGTGGTGGAAAGGAGGTGATGTGGAATAATGTAGGGACAAGAGAATAAGAAGTGATCCAAAACCAGTTACAGGAAGGGAGTGAGAGGCCTGGTAGAGATTGATAAAGGGCAGGGTAACCGAGAAAAATTACTGAAACCCAAATGAAGGCTCAGCATGATAGTGGGACAGGAGGGAAGTATAAGGAAATAGAGAAAGGAAATAGGAGACAAGGGGCATTTTTAGAGGTTTAAATATAGGCATGTACATAGGTAAATATATATAATATATGATGAAGGGGAAATAGATTCACATGCACATCTTTATAGGCTCAGTATTAAGGTAGCAGATGGACATTGGGTGTCCACTCAAGTACTTCCTCAATGTAAGAACACTTTGTTCTATTAAATTGGCATACTATGATGCTCACCTTTCCAACCTGATTGCTGAAGACAAATGTGTGCATGAGCAAATGTGGTAAAGAAAACTGATGGTCCCCGGCTATCACAAGTTATAGCATCTGGAGTCTTAAAGGATTGAAGATAAACAAGTGGCCACCTAGCTCAGAAACAAGAAAACCCACATAATAAGTACACTAGTCTGTGTGACCGTGAGGTGTCAAAGATAACAGGTATAAGGCATCAAGAAAATATATTTTTGATGGGGAATATATCTATGTGCATATATTTATAGGTTTAGTATTAAGATATAAGATTGTCATTGACCTCTACTGAAGTACTCCCTCAATGCAAGAACACTTTGTTCTATTAACTTGGCAGTCCATGATGCTCACCTTCCTGACATAATCACTGAAGACAAAATGGGTGTCTAAGCAAATGGAGTGAAGGAAACTGGTGGTGCCTGGCCATCAAAAGATATAGCATCTGGGGTCTTAAAGAATTGAAGATAAACAAGTGAGCATGTAGCTGAGAAGCAACAAAGCCCACATGGAAGAAGCACACCAGTCTGTGTGATGATGAGGTTTCTATAGGATCAGGCACCAGGTATCAAAGACCCAGACAAAAAATCATGTCATTGTGAATGAGGAAGAGTGGAGACCCAAAGCCCATTTGTAGGTAATGGGACATCCTCCTACAGAAGGGTCACAAGGAAGAGCAGAGCCAGTCAGGGTGCAGTGTAGCACCAAAGAAACATACAACCTTCCTCTAGTTCTTGAATGCCACCCCAACCCCCCTATCATGACCCCAATTCTACCTTACAAATCTGACTAGACCAGAGGATGTACATGGGTATAGATAAGAGCTGGAAACCCAAGGAATCCAATATAGGTAACCCCTCAGGATCAATATTGAGAGTGGCCATACCAGAAGGTGAAGGGAAAGGTGTGGGGAGAAATGGAGAGCCAGTCACAAGGATCTACATATAACCTCCTGCCAGGGGGATGGACAATAAAAACATGGGAGAAGGGAGCATTGGTCAGTGTAAGACGTGAAAAATAATAGTAATCTATGAATTATCTAGGGTTCCTGAGAGAGGGGAGGGTGGGGGAGTGAAGGGGCAAAATGAGAAGCTGATACCAAGGGCTCAAGGAGAAATAACATGTTTTGAAAATGATGATGGGTGGGCTGAGCCCCGGTGGTGTAGTGGTTGTGCGCGGGCCTGTGGCCCACTGGGTTGGAGGTTCAAATCCAGCAGCAAGGCTGGGCCTCCTACTCCCACCACCGGAGGGCAGTGATGCCCCCCCAAAACCAAACCAACAAACCAAAAAAAAGAAAGAAAGAAAGAAAGAAAATGATGGTGGGAACAAATGTACAAATATGCTTGCCAGGATGGATGTATAGATTGTGATAAGAGTTGTAAGAGCACCCAATAAAATGATTTTACAGAAGAGTGACATTCTCAGAAACACTCAGGGCATTTCTACTCTATCACACAGGGTTGCGATGAATCAGCATTGGCTCTATGGCAACGAGGGATGGTGTGTCTGGACGAGGAGTCCCCACGGGAGTCTGGTCAAGCCTACAATACCTGGTGGAGCTTCCTGTGAGTTGAGTGCTTTGTGCATTTGTCTTACTCTCCTGCTGACTGAATCCTTCAGGGTAGGGTCTTCACCCCCATTCCCTGTAAGGTGTCTCACAGTAAGGGTGCCCGAGCTTTGGGCTTGGGAGTTTTGGGGAGAAGACTCTTCCCGATGTGCAATTCTCCATACTGGCACAAGAGGGCATCACAAGCACTTTGGCAGAGAAACAAGCCATCTTGCAGGTTTTTCTAGTTAGCCTTTGCCAGTAGTTTCTTGCTCTGATTGTACTCTTATTCCAATGCACTAGGAAAAAAAAAAACCTCCAGAATGTAAATCAAAAGTCAGTTAATGTGGCTCTTTGGGGAAGGCCTCTCCACTCTCCAGCATAAATAGTTTACTCCTGATACTTGCTCCCAAAATCAAACTCTTTGCCATCACTTCCGATGCATAGTGACACCGTCGGACAGTGCAGAACTGTCCCTGTGAGTTTCTGAGATGGTAACATTTTTTTTTTATGGACCCAGAAAGCCGTGCTTTTATCACAGATGGTAGTTTTGAATTGGTGACCTTGTAGCCCCATGCAGAACCGTCATCCCACCAGGGCTGCCTTGCTTTGGGACTGGTTGCCATTCACAGTGTCTGTCTCACAGCAACCATCAGGACAGAAGGACGTGTCGCCTGATCCTGCGCCTTTTACATGGTGGGTGGTGTGTTTGAGTGCATAAGTGTACTGTCTGTGCCAATTCATCCCACTGAGGTGTTCCTTCCTTTCCCCCTAACAAACATGAGATTCTCAGCTTGCTGTAGTTCGCAGCCACTGAGTTGATTCTGATTCACTGCCACCCTACAGGACAGGAGAGAACTGCCCCTCTGGGTGGCAGAGACTGTAACTTTTTCATGCGTAGAAAGCCTCCTATTTTTCCCATGGAGTGGCTGGTGGTTTTGAATGACTCACCTTGCAGGTAGCGGTCTAATGCCTAACTCAGTACACCACAAGGACTCAGCCAGGATTCCATAGCACTCGCTGTAGGCTTTGCAATTTACTCTGTTTCATGCTTTTAGGCTTTAAATAAGCTCAAGGATATAGTATGCTTTGAACTCTACCTGGCACATAGTAATACAACAAGCCCCTTGTAATGGACCCATTAGGGAAGTGAGTGAAAAGCAGGAAGGAAATGGCTTTTGAAATCGTAGCTGTGTGGCATATTCTTATTATGCACTGATCCCGTTCTGGACCCAAGACTCTATGCTAAGAACATTACGCACATTTAGCAATCAAACCAATGCTGAAAAACCTTTGCTCATGTTAGCCATGGAGAAGACGCTGCAGAAGAATCCTCTAAGTTATCCGTGATATTATCATCAGAGAAGATAAGCAGGGGAGCTGAGTTCCTTCCGTTCCAAGTGTGTCTAATGAACATCATCTCAAATCCACTTTGTCCCCTCAGCTGGCCAAAGAGTTGGATTTCTTTGTGGATGTGTTGGTACATTATTATCACCTGTCAAGGTGAACCATATATTTATTTCTGAGACATCAGAGCCAAACTTGTCCTGCCTGTGTGAGATAGTACGGCATTCCAAGAACCAGATTCATGCCGTTGGGTTGATGCTAAGGCAGGGAGACCTTCTGTGTTACAGGAGAACTGCCCCATCGTGTTTCATTGACTGTAATCTTCATGAAAGGAGGTCTCCCGCTCTTTCTTCTTTCTTTTGTGGTGGCCTTGGAGGTGGGTGTCAAACTACCAACCTTTTTGTTTGTGTTGTTGGAGTTAGGTGATGTCAAGTAGGTTCTGACTCATGGTGACCCTAGGTCTGAGCCAACGAACCAAAGCCCAATCCTACACCGCGCTCACAATTGCTCTCACGTGCTAGTCCATGGTTGTGGCCATGCTGTCCATCCATCTTATTGGGGGTCTTGGGCTCTTTCTCTGTCCCTCTATTTTTAAAATCATTTTCGTGGGGGCTCATATGACTCTTACCACAATCTATACATCCATCCATTTTGTCAAGCACATGTGTACATTTGTTGCCATCTCGTCATCTCAAAACATTTTCTTTCTACTAGAGCCTTTGGTATCAGCTCTTCATATATCTCTCCCACATGAACCCTTGATCATTTATACATTATTGTTAGCCTTCAAGTTTTACACTGACTACTGTCTCCCTTCATCCACATTTTTATTGTCTTTCCCCCAGTGAGGGGGTTATAAGTATTGGTAGATCATTGTGATCAGTTTCCCCTTCCTCCCACACCTTCCTTTTATAGTCCTGGTATGGCTACTCGCGTTATTGGTCCTGAGGGGTTTATCAACTCCTGGATTGGATTCCCTGTGTTTCCAGCTCTTATCTGTGCCACTGTACATACTGGGGCAAAGCATTAAAGAACTAGAGGAAAGTTGTATGTTTCATCGGTGCTATACTGCACCCAGACTGGCTCGTCTCTTCTTTATGACCCTTCTGTGAGGGCATGTCCAATTGTTCACAGCTTCTGCCTCTCTGCTTTACAAAACAGATGGTCATTTTCCAGAGATTGATCTCTTCTGATAACATGATGGTGAAACAAAGTCTCACCACCTTGTTTCTTTTCTTTCTTTCTTTCTTTTTTTTTTTTTGGCATCGTTACCCTCTGGTGGTCGTGGGAGCTACCCAGACTTGCTCCTGGAGAGCAGCTGCTGAATTTGAACCCCCAAGCCCGTGGGCCGCAGTCCCACACTCAACCCCTTACGCCACCAGGGCTCAGCCCACCACTCTCGTTTTTAAGGAGCATTCGGACTGCAGTTCTTCCAAGACAGATTCTTGGCTAGCACCATAATTCAAATGCATTGATTCTTTGGTCTTCTTTATTCGGTATCCAACTTCCACAAGCATACCAGGCCATTGAAAGCTGCATAGCTCGTGCCAGGCACACCTCAGTCCTCAAAGTAACATCCTAGCTTCCAATGTTGTAAAAAAGCCTTTGTTTCTTTGTTTTGCAGCGGATGTACCCAGTGCAAAGCATCTTTTGACCTCTCGACTGCTGTTCCCATGAGCCCTGATGGTGGCTCCAAGCAAGAACATCTTGACACGTTCAACCCTTTCTCCGGTGGTGAGCATTTTGGTCTCCTTTACATTGATTTGCAATCTATGCTGCAGGCGGAAATCCTTGATCTTCTTCAGCAAATGCTTCAAGTCCTCACTTTCAGCAAGCGAGGCTGTGTCACCTGATACCACGTTCTTGATCATTTAATCCAGCTGCTGGGAGAACTTGCTCGGTACACAGGGTGAATAAGTTATCGTGAGAGGATACGACCCGTGGCCTACTTTCCCTACTTTTAAATCATGCCATCTTCTCCTGTCCTGTTACCGCGCTGCTTCTCGATCCATGTTCACTGTCCACGTGAGCACAAGGAAGGGTTTGGCAATTCTCATTCTTCTCACGGCTATCCACAGTTCCTTGGTCGGCACAGGGTTGCCTTGGCATGCGGTTACAGAGCAGCACAAACCGTCTGCGCCATCCAGTGGCCTATGGCAGCATCACAGCGACTTTTACTGGGTATGAGCAAAGCCAATAGCAAACCGGACTCTTAAGAGAGATTAAAAAGACAGGGCAGAACAGTCACTAAAGCATCTGAGGTTGTAAAAATCTATAGATTCGTCTTTCTCTCAGGGAGTAGCTTGTGGGTTCGAACTTAAAACGTTTCCATTTGCAGTCCAACGCTCAATCCACTGCGCCACCAGAGATCCTTTCTGGACACGAACGAACTAATCATCTAAATGCCACACATTGGAACTTAGAGGATAGAAGGCAAAAACACACGGAAAGAGGGTCGAAACTTTAAAGGGGCATGTAGAGTGTGTGAAAGAATGTGGTTTAAAACTTTATCTCGAAGCCAGCATGAGAAAATTAAAAGCTGCCTAAGACAGTACATGTAAGACTATCATAAATATACAATAATTCATTAAAATAGAAAACGTTTTACGAGAAGGGGCAAGAAAGCTAAGCTGGAAAAACCATTGATAGACCACTGGCAAAACTAACCAAGGAAAAGGAGAAAAAGCAAGCATTACAAATAATAAATGAAACAGGTGACATAACAGAAGCAGTGAAAATAAAAAAGGTAATTGCAAGATATTACGGAAACCTGCCTTCCAAAAATTTGAAAATCTAGAGGAAATGGAGACATTTCTAGAAACCCATTGCCTACCTAAAGTAGCAAACGTCAACAAAGCTATCTATCATGATCAAGCAGGTTTCATTGCAAGTATGCAAAGGTGGTTCAAAATTAGGAAAACAATCAATATAATCAATCACATAGCCGGGGTGAGTTCTGGTGGCGTAAGTGGTTGAGTGCAGGGCTGCGGCCTGCGGGCTTGGCGGTTCAACTCCAGTGGCGGCTCTCGGAGCAGCACTGGGTGGCTCCCACAACCACCAGAGGACAGTGAGGCCCACAAAAAAAATCTATCACATAGCCAAAACAAAGGAAAAGAACCATGTGGTTATATCAATTGATGCAGGACAGGCATTCATAAAATTCAACTTCCATTCTTGATAAAATCAACTAGTAAGATAGGAATTTGGAAAATTCCTCAACCAAATAAAATCCATATACATGAAACCAAAGGCTAGCATCTTGATTAATGGAGGGAAACTGAAAATATCCTCCTTTGAACAAGAACCAGGCATAGTTGTCCTTGATCACCACTTTTCTTTAATATAGTCCTGGAAGTCTAGAGCCATAAGACATCAAAAAATTATTAAAGGCATCCATAGTAACATAAAGGATTTCTCTTTTATTAGCTGATGCTATCATTCTAAATGTATACAGACACCTCCAAAGATTCAGTGAAAACTTTGATAGTTAAAACTTTGCATTCCAATTGTCTTGGTTGCGTATTTGACCTATTTAAGACTGAAGAAATTGGAAGATTTTTCCAGTTTTCACATCATGTGTTTAATGGTGGGTGCGTGAATTTGAATATTAGTTGTATTCATTCAATTCTCTGGTATGCAGGAACATACTGTCCTGCCACAGACAGCATTGCACTTCAAGATAGACCTTAAAATGTCCTTTTTATTATGAATACACGATGAATCCCGGCTCGAAATGAGAAGAGCTTCAAACATCAATGAATTATTAGAACTTGAAATGTATGCAGTATGAAGTACCTTTTCAGCCACACAAACGGTGACTATTTCAACGGACTTCTCCATATAGAATCCCATTCTTCTCGGCTTTGTCATTCCTGCCATGGTAAATCATATGATTGTCTGATTGAAATGGCCACTATCACTCCATTTCAGCTCACTACTGCCTACAATATTGGTTTCCATTTCACCTTTGACAACTTCAAATGTTCCTAGGTTTATACTCTATAGATGTCAAGTTCTAAGAATTCGTTGATGTTGGTAGCTCTTTTTCCCCCTCATTGTGAGTCAGGCTCCATGAGCAAATGCAGGATCCGAAGACTTTACTCCCACAGGCTTTTTTTCATCATGTCAACTTTACTTGGACAAGGCAACTCTTCCTCACTCATATTTTAAGTGTCTTCCCACCTAAGGGAATGCTCTGTTTCTAGGCATTAGATTTTCAATATCTGAGAATGTTCTGATACTCCCCATAAGGTTTTCAGTGGCTAATTCCCCTGAAGCCTATTTTGTGTGGTCTGTTCTTTGTCTGGGAACTCTGCTGAAATCTGTTCACTTTTCATGACCCTGCTGGTATTTGAAATACTCATGACATAGTTTCCAGGATCACGATCCATAACAGTATGACAAACTAATAGGCAAGTGGTGCATTTGTTCTATGTCGATATCTGTGTCTGCATCTATTTGTTCTGTATCTGTATCTATACCTCTCTCTCTTTATCAATTTGTATGCCTGTATCTAGGTAGCTGTAGCTACATATATATCTACATCTGGAGTTATAGATTTAATGTCATCTGCCACAACACTTGGTCATGATGATTCTCTACCTAACATCTAGTCTTGAGCTAGTTCTCTTCCAATACAACCCACTGATTGGAAGAGAACAAAGACTTTGTGAAGAAGTAAGCTAAAGCACCCATGTAAAGTCGTGAGTCCCTCACTACTTGTTCCCCCATTACTTGTTCTTTCACAAGTAATTGCATAGTGGGTAAAGGGGAACCTCCAGGTATCTTGCGGGATGTGGAGTACATAATCTGACAATAATCAGAAGGGGTATGGATGGAGCAAAATTTTCAGGACCTTCATTTGGTGATGAGGCATCACCCAAGATGAAAGAAAACATCTATTAATCATAGAAATTTGAACCAGATGCGTGAAACATGAATCTAGACAAACTGAAAGTCATCAAAAAGTAAATGCAATGCATAACGATTGATAGTCTAGGCATTCTTGTGCTGCAATGGAATGGTGTTAGCCATTTTGAATCAGACAATCTTAAAATTTACTACACCAGCCATGACAATTTCAAGAGAAATTGTGTTGCATTCCTTCTCAAAAAGGATACTTCAAAAATCAAAAACAAAACCATAAAAGGTATCTCAGGATCGATCTTGACGTACAATTCTGTCTGTGATAGGATACCACTTAGACACATACCAGGAAATCCAGTTAATAGAGCCACTATTCAAATTGATATAGCAGCCACTATAGCTGGTGTTGAGAACATTGAAGAATTCTATCAATGTCTCATTCTGAAATTGATAGAACATGCATTAGAGATGACTGATAATTTTTGGTGAATGCAATGTGAAATTTGGAAACAAACAGGAAGGAACAGTAGATGGGAAATATGATCTTTGTGATAGAAATCAAGCTGGAAATTTCTGGATACAATTTTGGAAACCAATGACTTCACCACAAGTATCTCTTTCTTTTTTTTCCTTTCTTTTATACAAGTACCTCTTTAAACCACATGAATAGTGATTGTAAACTTGGGCTATTCCAGATGGAGTATACAAAAATGAAATTCAGTACAACTTTGGGAGGAGTCCATGAAGAAGTTCAATATCATCCTCCAAAACGAGGCCAAGGACTGACTGTGGAAGAGACCCTCACATATAAGTTAAAGCTGAAGTTGAAGAATATTAAAACAAGTCCACAAAAAACCCAAACATGACATTAATTATATCCCACTTGAATGTCCAGACTACCTCAAGAACAGGTTCACACATTGAAAGCCTATGTTAGAAGACCAGAGGAGCTTTGGCGTGACGTCATAAACATTATACCTGAAGAAAGCGAAGGGTCATTAAAAAGACATTAAAAAGAGAAACAATCAAAGTAAATGTCAGAAGAGATTCTGAAAATTGCCCTTGATCAAAGCGTAGTTAAAGCAAATGGAAGGAAGGATGACATAAAAGAGCTGAACAGAACATTCCAGAGGGCAGCCCAAGAAGGCAAAGTGGAGAACTAGAAAGACTTGTAACAAGACCTGGAATGAGGAAGCCAAAAATGCAAGCACATCCTTAGCATATCTTAAGCTGAAAGAACTGAAGACAAAATTCAAACCCTAAGTTGCAATGTTAAATTATTCTATTGGGAAACTATTGAACGACGCAGGGAGTCTTAAAAGAAGATGAAAGAAATCCACAGAATTGACATACAAAATAAAACCTAACTAACTACTTCAAGAGTCAGCATATGATCAAAGACCAAGGATCCTAAAAGAAGATAGCCACACTGCACTGAAGGCATGAATTAGCAACAACACTCCAGGGCCTGACGGAATGCCCACTGAAACTTTTCAAGAAGCTGATGAAACACTGGAAGCACTCACTCACCTTTGCCAAAAAATTATGAAGGCAGCTACCTCACCATCTCACTAGCTGAACCCACTTCAAAAAAAAAAGATGACCGTACAGAACCTAGAAAGTGTCTAACAATATTATTAAAATCACAGGCAAGTAACATTTTCCTGAAAATGGTTCAACAATGGTTGCCACCATGCACTGACAGGGAGCCATCAGAAGTTCAAGCTGTATTCAGAAAGATATCTTGGTGAGACAAGGGATAACAGTGCTGACATCAAATGGATGTTTGTTAAAACCAGGGACCACCGGAAACATTTTAACTGACTGTAAATGCATGGGACCACATTGATTGTAACAAGCTATGGAGAGCTCTGAAGAACTACAGATTGCTTCATTGTGCTCATTTGGAATCTGTGGACTCTCGTGGGGATGCAGAGACAATTGTGAGAACAGACCAAGGAGTTATGGCATGTCTCAAACCAAGAATATGCTCAGTGACCAAAGAAGCTGTCCTGTATAAAGGGGGCTGCATCAGGATTGGAGGAAGGCTTATTAACCACTTGTAAGACGCAAGTGACATCACCTTGCTTGCTAAAAGTGAAGAGGGCTTGAAGCACTTGCTGATGAAGACCAAGGATTTCTGCCATCAGTATGGATTGCAGCTCAATGTAAAGAAAAAAAATCTCACAGCTGGATCAATAGATGATTTGATGATAAGTGGAGAAAAGATTGAAGTCGTCAAGGGTTTCGTGTTGCTTGGATCCACAATCATTGTTCATGGAGTCAGCAGTCAATAAATCAAATGAGGGCTGAGCCCCGGTGGCGCAGTGGTGGTGTGCGGGACCGCAGCCCACAGGGTTGGTGGTTCAAATCCAGCAGCAGCTCTCCAGGTGCAAGGCTGGGCTTCCTACTCCCACCAGGGCAGGGATACCCCCCCCCCCAAAATCAAATGAAGGATTGCATTTAGAAAATCTAACACAGAAGATCTTCTTAAAGTGTTGAAGAGCAAGGATGTCATTGTAAGGACTAAAGTATGCCTGACACAGGCCATGGTGTTTTAATTGCCTTGCATGCATGTGAAGGTTGGACACAGGATAGGGAAGAGCAAAGGGGATCCATGGATCCCATGAATGATGGTGTTGGTGGAAAATGTATAAAGTGCCATGAACTGCCAAAGGAACAGACAAATCTGGTTTATAAGAATGACAGCCAGAATATTCCTAGAAGGCTGGATGGCTAGACTTTTCCTCATGCACTATGAACGTGCTATCATGAGAGAGCAGTCCCAGCATGCTTCTGAAGCAGTGGACCGCGTAAAAGAGGAAGACCTATGGAGATGACTTGACACAGGGACTGCAATGATGGGCACCACCAGAACAACATCTGGAGAGTGGTGCAGGACCAGGCAGTCATTTGTTAAGATTTGGAGCTGACCTGACAGCACTTAACATCAACAAAAATCAGGGCACTCCAGCACAGTGGCCCCTCCATTTGGATAAAGATATAAGAGGGCCAGTTGATAGAGTTCTGACTCCTCTCTGTGGATGGCAGGCAGCAAACTCTATCAAGGCAATAATAAAACTAAACTTGGGGCATTGAGACACTTTTTATTTATTGCTAGAACCATCACATAAAACCTCGGGCTGTTTTAAGGAAACAGACGACCCCTCTCCAGTAAAGTGATTGGTGGGTTTAACCTGCCAGCCTTTCAATGAACAACTCAACAGTTCACCAAGATTACACCAGGGCTCCTCCTTCACAGTCGTGAGCAGGGGTCCCCTCCTTACTTGCTGAAAACACCGTCTATCGCTGGACTCACTCTTATTTGTTGAAAACACCCTTTTGTCATCTTTTGTAACTTCTCTTTCCTTGTTCATTTGAAGGGAAAGAAAGGTGCTCAAGCAGAGGGATAAAATGCTTCCCTGTTGCTTTTTCTTAGCCAGAAGTGGAAACTGGGCAAGGGCCAAGGATGGTTGATGAGCCACGTCTTTGAAAGCTGTTGCTTCCAGTGATTTGGCCACATCATTTTTTCATCACCATACCAAGTTGTGAAGAAGCTATAAAAAGTCAGATTTAGTCAGAGTCATTATGTGGTTAGTCCAAAAAAAAAAAAAAAGGGGTGTGGGGAGGTTGGGGGTGGATACACCGATTTTTTTAAATTTATTTTTTATTTGTTTTTTTTTGCACTGATCTTATATTACTATTGAAAAAGGTTACAGAGTCCAGTGCCTATTTGGAAAGTAATCTTTGCCACAGTGATCAAGTTTGTTTTATTCCACTTAGGTGGGGCTGCTGCCACACTCAGAACATCTTTTAATAAAATTTATTACTCTGAACAAAATTGAGATTAAAAGAGAAACATATATATTTATCTCAAGACATGTAAAATAATGGTTTTAAATTAATTATTTATTTATGATCAATAATAGGTACATCTTGGATGAGTGTCAAAGACTTATGGAATGTTGAAGTTAAACATAATGGAATTTTCCATGAAATCTTTGAAGTTTCTGTATATATCTACACACAAAACACATTAATATGTAATATTTAAATATAGCTATCTAAAGATACAGATATATGCAATACATTTATGGTGAAAGCTATACATCGTTAAAAGAAAAGGTAGATAAATAATAGATCCTTATTTATGGGAAGACAAACTCAACACAATAGTGATGTTAGCTTTTCCTCAAATCTTAAATTGGATGGAGTTCTAATAGAACCTCTAGAGGGAATTTTCTAGTGAAAATGGAAAATTGATTCTAAATTTTGCAAGGACAATAAAATGGTCGAAATGTTGTCAAGTTCAGTCTCAAGAAGGACAGGTTATGAGGACGGACTTATCAGATATCCAAGTTTACTATAATCAGCTATAATAATATTTTAGTGACATGAAAGCTTACACCCAGATGCTGAGTGCCAAACGTTGATATTGTTTTCTCCTGGGGGTGGGGGGAGGATAAAATATCTGGTCTTTTCTCTTTTACCTCATCAGAATAAATTTGTGTAACACATCTTCATTGGATAACTTTCACTAGAAAGAAAAACTACGATCGAGTGAATGTGATTAAGCCTGTGGTATAAATAAAAGGACAGTGGGACAGTAAGTTTCTAATTTCCACCATGCACCAAGAAACTGTTTCAAACTTAAGGCTATTATACAGCGGACAGAAGACATGACACATGTCCACTGAAGGAGGTTAACATGTGTTTGTTTGGGGCCGGAATGACAATTATTTATGAGACACTTGCATAGATTTTGTATATCAATTTCTCTTCTAAACTGCTTTTTGAAAAAAACAAAACATGAACCACATTTGTTTTTGTGAAGTACTCATGGGTGTTCTTTATACCCCCAAACAGTATAGATATCCTATTTTTAGTGGAATGAGCCCCGGAAAAAAGAACAAAGAGCTAGAGGGAAGTACTTATAAAGACTCAAGCCAACCTCACCTTTCTTTCTGACTGTGAGCTTCAGATGACCGATGACCCTGATCCTGGGTGTCTAGATCAGGAAGAAGTAGAGCAGACCTGGGGACCAGAAACTTGAGCATCTGCAGAGAGTCATTTCTGCACATCAGGTTCAATTTCCAGTTCCCACTCCCATTCCCTCCTCAAGCCTGTGTTCCCAAAGGTGGGAACCCTTCCTGGATTTAACCCTAAAGTTAACCCCCTCCTGTTTGATCTTGGACCTCATATTTCTGGCCCCACCCCTTTATGCTACAATGAGATTTCAACTCCAAAGGGTGGGGATGAGCAGTTCCTGGTCACCTGTAAAAGTCCCTGCCAAGCCAACCTTTGAACCAAAATTTCTCTCCTCTGATTTGGTCTCCACTTTGATCTTTTCTTTCTTTCCCGTGTTTTTGCTTTCTTCATGTATGATGTTCTTCATGTCATTCCACAGCTCCTCAGGCCTTCTTCCAGTAGTGTTCATCCGGTCAAATCCATTCTTGGAATGTTCTGGAAATTAAGTAGCATACAAAAGATGATACTTTGGCTCTAATGGACTTGTTTTCGTTTTTTTTCAGCCTAGAGACTAGGATTTATAACATATCACAAAGGAAAAATAGCTCAGGCTACAAATGGAAAAAAAAAGAAAAGCCACATCAGACCATGAAATGGACAATGATCACATCACTGCAAATTGCCAAGCTACTGGAAATGATGGCTCAGTCAAGGAGACCTATACAGTCATTTTTAAGGGCTATTACTGCTCTTAGAACAATCCATACATAATATATAATCTTATGCATCACAGGTTCTGTGCACTTTATTTACATTAGCACCAAGCTGTTCAGTCTTCGTACTGATCCACAAGCACCTTATTTGCAGAGTCCTACCCAATTATTGTGTGGGAATCCCAATTATTATGATTGGAAGAGTAATCTTAAATAATTTGGTATACTGCAACACTTTCTTGCACTTGGTAGTGCATAAATCAGCAGCCTGTCAGAATAACAAAGGTGACCCCTCTTCCTGAAAAGTCCATTTATTTTATGGTACATAAATTGTAATCTCATCTTGATATCATGACAATGTGTCTATGAGGAATTATGTGCATTCAAAAGATATTTACTGATTGAAGTACAAAGTTTTCATAGCATCTTAAAGATAAAAACTAAGATTTCAGACCTCTGAGTTCACCTGTTATACAAAGGGCTTGGAAGTAGTTATTCCGATCTATGCCACAGAAAAATAATTTGTAAAAAAAATTAAATGACTTTTCTTGCACCCATTAGGACATGGATGTCATTCCATCAGTTCAAAATATGGAGTGACACTGAAGCACTATCCAGGCTAAGAAGAAAATGGAAGTAAACTCAATGCTCTTTAGTGAAAGCATAAGTAATAAACTTTGGTATCTATGCACAATGGAATGCAATATTATGCATCAGTAAAGAATGATTATGAAACTGTGAAATGCCTCTTTTCAGAAATGGATCTGAGGACATCATGCTGAGTGAAATGATTTACTCATGAAAGGACAAATATCGCAGTTGACCACTTATTTTTAAAAAAATCAAGATAAGAGTGTGCATACCTAGAGAAGCAAATGTGATGGATATCAGGGTGAGGAAGAAAAGGAAGAATGTAGGACGCAATAGGATAGAGGGTATATATGAGATAACTTAGGATAAGGGAAAGATAATATCATAAATGAATTGGGGCTCAAACTTAACTTTAGTCCCATATAATAACAATTCGTTCTTAGTTTAATGCTTGAGCTCATGAAAATATGACTGAAGATCTAGATGCCATAGCAAAAGTGTGGTGAAGAAACTAGATGGTGCTCAGCTATCAGAAATTATAACATCTAGGGTCTTAAAGACTTGTCTTCTAATAAGCAGTCATCTAAACGAGGCATCAACTAAGTCCCCATGGCAGAAACACACCATCCTGTGTGAACCAAGGATTATAAATTATAAAATCCGCATCTGATGGAGGGAATGATATTAGAGCCTCAACTGTAACACCTGGTTTGCAGGAGGCTATGGATGACTTTGGAGATCAAAGTCCATTTGCAGGGGCCACGCATGGATTAAGTCTCTGGTGAATTCTGTCTGACCATAGTTGAGGACTGTGAATATTATTGCTATTAGACAAAGCATGAAATTGGAATTCACCACAGCAGGAGAAAAAGTTGGGAAATGTTTTCATTTTCCCTGTTCCTAGTTCAATATATTTGTTCTGCATTTCTTCTCCACTGCTGCTCCACTATCTATTAATTGTCTTTGATAGCCCGTTGTTTCTCTTTGATTGCTCAAATCCCAGAGTTCCCTTGTTATTGTTTTTCTTTAATTATATATATATTTATATGCTATTCCAAAAGTATATCAGTTTATCTACTAACAGTCATTGTTTTTAGTATCTTTGAGAAGACTGAATATAGCATTATATGTAACAAAACAATTTATTTTATTTTGTGTGGGGGGCAGTTTTCATCATTTTTGAGGTCAAGGGCACTTGCAAATCTTATAACAATCCATTATTAATTGTATCAAGCCCACTTGTACGTATGTTGCCATCAACATTTCCAAAGCATTTTCTTTCTCCTCGAGTCCTTGGTATCAATTCCTCTTTTTTTTCCCCCTGCCCTTCCCCCTCCCACCCGTGTGAATCCTTGATCAAGTATATATGATTTTAACAAGACATGCTTAAATATGTGAATTTTATTCAGGTAGAGCAAATCCATTTCCATTCAACAATTCCAGATCACATCTCCCTATGTGAAGAAAGTTCAGAACCTCCAGATGGTCCCCGTATCTAGATGAGAGCCCCAATCTGCCACTTCATAGCCTGTCCCCTCCCTCACCTGAGGATCTGAGTCAAGGGATAGAGAGCGGAGGACTGAGCTTGGGTATGGGCTGAGATGGAGTTATTTGTGTGCAGTGTGAGGTGCTGTTAAACTGGAGTGCATAGAACTTCTACACAGGAGAGTAATTTGGGCTGAGTCCCGGTGGCGTAGTGGTTGTGCATGGAACTGCGGCCCACTGGGTTGGAGGTTCAAATCCAGCAGCAAGGCTGGGTCTCCTTCTCCCACCACCAGAGGACAGTGATGCCCCCAAAACAAAAACAAAAAGAGTAATTTATCCTCTTTATGATTGCAAGTTGCAGTGATAGACCCACGCACTTTTTTTATGTGATATGAGGCAGAGGAGAAGAAGACAAACAGGATATAGGATTGCAGGAATTTCAGGATTTATTATGTATCATTATACACACTCACAGATTCAGCCATAATCGTAGGGTGAAATCAGTTACAGACACACTGGCCACCTGAGGTTGGGATGGGACTCATTGGGTGTAGAATGTGGACAGTACCTTCTCCTTCCCCTCGCCCTCATCAAAGATACCAGGAGACATGTGAAATTACTTGGGCCAGACAGGTTCACAGCTCAGGTGGGCCACCTTTGCTTGGGAGCTGAGGTAAACTGGGCTGTGGGTTTGAGGCCCTCTAAGACATAGGGGTAAGTGACTATTGTTTGGAGGGACCTTGAAGCTCAAGCTGCGGCGGCGGCTGCTGCTTGATAGGGAGCAATACCTCTCCCTCTAGGGTCTGGACTTCCTGGATCTCTTGGTCTTGGTCAGGCCCTGGGACAAGCGCCCTCTGCTCCTCCTGATGCTCCAGAAGCTGCTGTTCTTTCCTTTCCAGTTGCTCATCCTTCTCAACCGGCTCTTGATCCAGCTGCTGATCCAAAAGCTCCTTCTGCTGTTCCAGCCTCTCCTTCAGCTGCTGCTCCCTCTGTGTTTTCTCCTGTGCTGGCTGCTGCTCTACATAGAAGGTGTCCTCCTGCTCCGGATGCTGCAGTCCATGCTCCTGGTGCTGCTGTTCGTCCTTTGATGGGATTTGCTCTTCCTGCTGCTGCTGTTCATACTCGCCTTCTGATGGCTGCTGCTGCTGCTGGCACGCTTGCTCAGGCACCCCCTTCCCAGCTGGATGTTTCTCCCTCTGCTCTGAGGGGACTCCCCCTGGAAGTTCAGAGGACACCTTCTGGCATGGAGCTGGCAGTGGAGTTGGCGTCTGCCCTTGCTCATGCTGGGTGTCAATGGAAGGAGAAACCATCTTGAGAGACTGCTGGTTGAGAGCAAGAGGGAGGGTCACTGGCAATGTGTGCTGCTGGGACATTTTGGAGGGCGCTTTGGATTAAGCTGCAAAACAAGAGAGATCAGATGGGTAGATGGAAGTGACAGGAAGTTGATGCCCTGAGCCCTGAGAAAATCTGCATCCATGCTCGGTTTCTGTGCAACCTTGAACTTCTCCTGGGTGCCTCTTATTCCCCAGACTCTTCCCCCAGAAACAGCAGAAGGTTTGTGGTAGGGTTATGGAGGGGCAGGAAAGGTCCCTCCTCAAAGAAAGATCTGCCTACAGAAATGTTCTGCAGGGGTGGGGTGGCTACCGTCTTTTTCATCTTCTGCTCTTCTCCTCTGTCCTCTCTCTGATTTCTACTCCCCAAGGAGGAGGGTGGAGGCCTCCAAGCTTAAGTTGTAGCATGAGGAAAAGGCCTAGAAATGAAAAGTCTTCCGGAGGAGTCCTTAGTCTACTAAGCGATGGCTGAGCAGATCAAAGAGGTCATGGTGAGAGTCCTGGAGTACAGTCTCTTGGCAGTCTACTCTGATCTCTTCCTCTAAATTGCTGCATGCTTCTGAATAGCTCACTTCTCCACTCTGTAAAATTAGTAGGCCAGTATCATTCAACCCCAGGCCTCTTTTTCCTCCTACCCAGTGCCTCCTGTTTGCCTCCACCCCAGACTCATCCTGGGTTCCCCACAAAGAAAGACTCCCTCCTATTGTAGCACAGCCAAAGGTTAAAAGTATTTTTTGAAACCCTCTGTGCTCATATATTAAAAAAATCGCATTCATCTTGAATCAATTTGCTTGAAATCATAACCGTTTTAGACAAGAAATTGGCCCTGACCCCCCTTCTCCTTTCTGTCCTGGCCTGCGGGACATTCACAATGTGGATCTTTGGGTCCGGAGCCTGGAAGACGAAGATGGGCAGGGGACGCGAAGAATGGAGGCAAGACAGGTTTCTGATCAAGCCTCGTTTATTGGGGCAAAACTCAGGGTATATAAAGCCAATGGTCAGGAGTAAGGGTCAGAGCTTATGCTAATAAGGTAGAGTCAACAGGGGCCAATCCTGGCCGAGTGCCAGATAAGGAAAAAACGAGGGCAAAAGGGGCTGTAGTCCTCAACTTGGTCCAGTATGCTAATGAGGTATACAGGAGCAAATGGGGGGGGGGCAACTTAAAGCAACCAATCACAAAGCTACAATATAATCTAATGGACTAAAGGTTACAACATATGTAAGCACTATAAAACAATACAAAAGTATAGTAACTAAAATGTAACACAAACAAAGCAAGCTATATGGCTTATACAAAAGGGTAAAATATAAACTAAACATAGATGCCAGGAACCGATACAGGAAAAGGCTGGGTGTGTCCCAGCATGAGATAGGTGTCCTTTGTGCATCTGGTGGTCTTTGATAAAGCCCTGGGGCGGGAGGGACTGTTTGCAGAGCAAACAATGGTCTCTGAATCCAGCTCTTCACACCTTTCCACGTTACTTCTCACACATGAGCAAAACACAATGGAAACAAGAGCCAGTTGCCCAAGTCAGTTTCAACTCATGGCTTGTCAGAATACAATGGCTACCAGGTCCTTGAACGGCTGAGCCCCAGTCCTTTCTCTTCTGGGTTTGATTGTCAACCTTTTGATGAATCACCGGTCACCTAACTGTTAGCACCCCCTCCACGCATCCTCTGTCTCTTGTCTGGGCCTCAGTCCCAAATTATGGACCCAGGAAAAGATAGGGAGAGCGGCATTTTTTTTTCCTTCTCCCTTCTGTCTTCCCCTTGTGAGGGCTCATTTCGCTCAGAGCAGTAATCTGAAGCCTCGGGAAGAGAAGGGAACACGATGAATCCAGTCAGAGAGGGATGTACCTACAGCTCCCCATCCAGTCAAGCCCCGACCACACCCTGACTAGCTGCTCCCAACATTGGTCTGCCGGGGACACTTACCGGGCTCACAGCAGAGACTGAGTGAGAGGCTGCTAGTGCGGTGCTGAGCAGAACACAGGCCAGTGCCAGGTTTATATCATTCCTGCTTGGCCTCCTCCCCAGTGTAAAGGGGATGGACGGGTTTCACCACTCAAATTGGTCAACTCACTCCAGCCCGTCTCTGACTCATCTCAGTCACCCTAAATCACAACCCCTCAGGGCCCCTTTCCACGGGGACATATAGTTCCAGTCTTGCCAGAGGGTTTTGGGCACTCAGCTGCTCCTGTGATCCTCAGCTGACCTGGGCACAGGTGGGGTGAGGGAGGCAGCTCTGGGCAGTTTTTGTCTTTTTGTGACCCAGTCAAACTCCCCTGCATCCTGATGTCTTCACTGGTAAAGGGGCGAGGGGGGGGGTCATCCTCATTCATTTTCTGAGGGATTCATTTTCAAGGATGTAGAATGAAGTGCTACGTGCATTTCTGAGAGGCCTAGACCCGAGGACATTGCAAAGAGGAGAGAAGATTCAAGTCTCATGTGAAGGCGGGGATGCTGGAGAGAGTCTCTTGGCCACATATCCCCAAGGCCTTTCTCTTTGGGGAGGGGGCTCGAATTCCAGTGTGTGTAGAAATAAACCCTGTCCTGGTGGTGCCTGCCTTTCAGCCACGCTGAGTTCAGGAGAGGCCTTCTCAGAGCTGCTGGCTATGTTAGAGAAGTCGCTCAGCCTCTGTTGATAGGCGCAGAGGTTTGTAAGAAAGCCATGTTCCCAAGTGCGGACCCCTCCAGGCAAAGAAACAGACAGGCAAAACATGAAGGACGGCAAGGGGCCCGTCCGAAAACTTCATTATCTTTTCATTTCACTTTTCCATGAACTTTCTGGAACCCACTGGCACATACGGAGCCCCGGCGGTGTTTGGGTTTGACTCTGTCTCCTCTGCAGAAGAAAGTTGTGGTAGTCAGCTGTCATAAGATTCACAACCTTACAAGCCCTCTGGAGTCATTTCGCTCTGTCTGACTGGGTATCTGTGAGCCAGGAGCCAGAATTCAACTGTTGTTAGGTGCCATGGGCTTGGTCTCCATGCCCACTGACTTCATGGATGGCAGAAGGACACACTGCTCCCTGGTACTGTACCATCCTCACAATCTCACTCTGTTTGAGCTTGCTGTTGCAGCTTTCGTGTCAAGCCATCTCCCCAATGGTCTTCCTTTTCTTTGTTTCCTGCTCTTTTACGTTACCAAGGGTGCAGCTCTTCAGGAACTGGTCCCTCTCGATAGCAGGTCCAGTGTATATGAGACAAAATCTCGCTCTCCTTCCACCCAAGGATCAGTCTGGATGTATTTCGTCTAACAGATATTTGCTCATTCTGGTAGTCCACAGGACACTCAGTATTCTTTGCCAACACCATCATTCAAAGTCATCAATTTTTCTCTGGTCTTCCTTATTCATCGTCCAGCTTTCACAAGCATCTGAGGCAATGGGAAATTGACGTCACTTATGTCAGATACACCATACTCCTCAGAATGGCCTCTTTGCTCTATAACACGTGATAGAGATCTTATGCAGTTGATTTCTCCAGTGCAATGATTCCTTGACTTTTGCTTTCATGGATGTTAATTGTGGGACAAAAAAAAGAAATATTTTAGAACTTCAATCTTTCCTCTCTTTATCACAATGTTGCTTGTTGGTCTATTGGTGAGGATTTGTGTTTCTTTCTATAAAGGGTTAATTCACACTGAAGTATGTATTATTTTAGGTTCATAAGTAAATGCTTCAGGTTGTGTCATCTGCATATCACAGGTCATTAATGACTCTTCTGCCAATAATAATCTTCATATTACACAGCTTCCCAGATTATTTTCTCAGTCTATAGATTGAATAAGGATGTTGAAAGCATGTGACCATGACATCTTTCTTGAAAGCTCCTTTTGTTCAATTTGAATTACTATCTCTTGGTTTATATGCAGATTCTATATGAACACAAATGTTCTGAAATTCTCACATTCTTTGAAATGCTACCCATAATTTTTGGGGATATTTAAACAAAATGCATTTGTATAGTCAGGAAGGCACAGGTAAGCCTATTTCTAGTGTCATCTGCTTTTAGTCAAAATTCATTTGACATCTTTCATTTCACATCCTCGTCTGAATCTGGCTTTAATTTGTAGTAATTTTCTATTAATCTATCTAATGGATAATTCTCCATCTGTATCATTGCAACAGGAGCAGTGTTTCATTCTGTCACACATAGAGTTCTGAATTTTCTTCAATAAAAATTTTACTTGCATGTGATATTAATGTATTATTTGGTAATCTTCACATTCCATTGGATTTCCTTTCTTTAAAATGGGTACATATATGGTATTTCCTCTTGCTTCATTGTTTATTGTACATCTTTCCTACTAAAAAACAAGCTCTATAAAGGTAGGAGTTTTGCCAGGGATTTTCCACTATAGTCCCAGAACTTATCCCAACCACCACATGGAATCTGTGCTCTCTAAAGACGACTTATCTCTGGATAGGGCAACTGGTTAATAAACTTATTTGCTCACCAAAAGGATGGAGGTTCGAGTTCCTCCAGTTCCATCTCCAGGTTCCTGGGAAGAAAGTCCTGAAAATTAACTTCTGAAAACTCAGCCATTGAAAACCCAGTGGAGCAAAGTTGTACTCCGACACGATGGGTCGCTCTTAGCAGAGACGGATTTGACAGGAACTGGTACATCTTAGCTGAAGTAAATGAAAGTAGAGCAGCTCACGCGCTGGAGAGAACTGCTATTAAGTATTTCAGTGCCTGTGTGTGTACAAAGTTAGAATTGTACCCTAACTTTAATAGTTGGTGATGACTTAATTTATAGATATCATTTGTGCAAACCCTCTACAATCTAAGTGAGAAAAAGAAACATGAAAACTATACAAAGACAAAAAATAGCATTGGGCTGCAAACCAACAATTGATGGTTCAAACACACTTGCCACTCTGGAGAAAGCTTAAGCTTTTTCTCCTATGAAGATGTTTAGTGTCTTTGAGTTAGAATCAACTTGATGCCTGTGGGTTTGGGGGCTAATTTTTCCCCAACCTTGACTCTGATCTATTTGTAGAACTTCCCCCTTGCTCTTGGGGCTCAGTTGGGGAAGACATGTGGAAGACTCCCTAGGGGTCCCTTGGACACTGACCTACTATACTCTCCTGTTATTTCAGCCAGCCTGGGCCTTCGCTCTGATCCCCACCTCCCCCACCACCACCACTTGTCATTTTCAGAGGCACAGAAGTTCCCTCCTGCCTCCCCTCGCTGTGGGAAGCTTCCAGGGCACCAAGACTGGTGCCCTATGGCTGACCTCACAGCACAGGAGCCGGCCTCTCCGTGGTGGCTCCAGGAAGTCACACCAGTCATTTGAGTTTTCAGGGCACAGTATCTGCCAGATCTGTCTCCCGCCCTCTGATTCACAGCATAATGAGGGTTTCTGGGGGAAGACATGGGAGCCTCTGACAATTGACAAATCCAGGGTATGGGGTGAAGGACTGAGGTGGCCCTGCGGGAGTGCACAGGGGACAGGGTATTGGAAAAGCGCCAGTGTCCTGGCGGAATCAAAGGCTCCGTGTGCTGTTCTCCTTTGGTGACCCCATTTGGAAAGCAGGCATAGGACTGCATGGAGATGTCTCAGTCCCTGTGAGGGTGACCTCCAGGCTGAGTCTGACCTAGAGGAACAAGGCTTTTTTTTTTTCTGGCTATTTTCCTGTCAGAGTCACAAGCGGGCTGTTTCTCTCTCATGTGAGGCTATCAATTTGAACTGGATTTTAGTTGTGAGGGGAGAGGGATGGGTCATGACAATCGACTGCCCTGTAGCCTGGGATGCTGAGGAGAGCTCTGAGTAAGACGACGAAGGGGCCTGGGAAAGTGACCCGGACCAGGAAATGACACACTCCCATCTTATGTAATCATGGCTAGTCTGCCTTCTGGCATGGCAGTGCCCCCACACTCTGAGGCAGTTCATCTCCTCACCCTTCCCATAAGCCATCCACCTTCTTTTTGTCCTGATCCCAGTTCTTAGTCTTCGGTCTGCACTGGCTGCTTCTCCACATGCTCAAGGGACCAGGGGCTCTAGAGCCTGACCTCAGTTCTTGAATCACCTTGTGGACCCATCTTCTTCTCCAGGAGAAGGCAGCAAGAAAAAGGGGTTAAGAGCAAGGAAGGGTATTTAGAGATGATTATTCCTCTTGGATCTGTGCCGTTTCCTTTTCCTGAACCAGCCTCTGATTTTCCATCCCTGGCCTATTGCATTGCTGGTTCTTGCATTCTACCTCTAACACTGGCCTGTGCTCTAGACATGATACTCATGGAGGGATGAAAGTGGGTTCTTCAAGTAGCAAAAAGATCAAGGTAGTAAAGGCTCCCAGGGAAAAAGAGGTGTTCGGTTCTCCTCTAGCTGGAGGAAAGGCTTTTGCCTCTAGCATCCACTGTTGGGAAGATGGCCTTCTATGAAGCTGATCGGGCTGTACGAAAAGACAATCTGAGTCGGATAGATCCTTGGGGGAATAGGTAGGAGTAGGTGGGAAACGTCACACACTGTGCCATTTCACATAAAAGCAGAAATAAAAAAATGACAGGACAGTCACTGCCCTATTGATTTCAACATGTCAAAACCTCCTGTGGTTCAGAGAACAACTGTGCACCCATGTGTTCTCCCTCTGTGACCTCTTGTGTCAAGACTTTCTCTTGAGGCAAATCTGAGTAGACTGGAGCTGCCAAACTTACACTGAGCAGCAGAACCCTGAAGCGCTTCTCCCACCAGGTCATCACAACCTGGTGCACAAAAGCTTATAAGCACAGTTTTTCTTTTCTTTCCTGCGTGATTCATCCCTCTTCATCCTTATGGGGATTAGATTTAGAGAGAAGACACCCATTGTCTAAGGGCCAAAGTGAGGCTATGAAAGAGCTGAGTTGGAACCCAGGCATTCTGACCCAGGTGTTCAAGCCTACCATGGCTGTGTGACGGGGTACCCTCATTGACCTCAAGGACATCTGATTCCTTATCAATCATCCACTCCAGGACCCTCCATTCTGCAGCTCCCCGAGGAAGGGTGAGTCTTCTCTGGCTCTGATCCAGGCCTTCTGGGAGGCTAGGAACAGAGCGCTCTGCTTCCCCACTGATTCTGATGTTAAAGATTACTTCAGACAATGGCACTCTGGAGGAGTGTGGCTGTGCAAAGAGGGACATTGCATTCGATTTGGGGGCAGGGATTGAATCCCAGCTGCACCTCTGACTTTCTGGACAACTCCCCTCATGATGCTGAGTTTCTTTGTATGTGACACTGTCCAGTCAATTCCAACTTATGATGATCCTATGAGGGTGCTGAGCAGAACCACAGGACAGCCACGGCTGGGATCTTTCAGAAGTAGATCACCAACCTTTCTTTTAAGGTACCTCTGGACAGCTTTGAACCACGGGTCATTTAGTTAGCAGCCGAGTGCTGAACCATGTGTACCAACCCAGAAACAATTTCGTATATAGGATGAGGACACAAATACCTCCTTAGATTCCTACCAGGATTTTGTGAAACACTATATACTCTTAGCATGCAGATCGGACTCCGTGATTGTCGGTTTTCTTCTTGCCATCAAAGCAAGCGTCTGCAGATGAAAGAGACAACGTGTACACTGGCATCCTCGACACAGAGCCGGAAGGATGCAAGGTCTGCAGAAATCATTGGTGTAACCTTTGATCACGACTGAGAAACCTGGAGCCCCTAAAGGCATTCGGAGTGCAGCTCAGTCAGCCGGACCACCTGACTTCCCACGTGTCCAGGGACCTGCTGTGGGGGCTCAGGTGACGCTTTGGCGCAGCATGTGAGCTCTCTGGGTCCCGTGCTCTCAGGAGTCCTGGGCTGTGTGTGGACTGATTGAGCTCTCATCAGGCAGACTCCCTGGGGGGATTAAGATGAGCTTGCATTTTCAGAGCTTGGGACCTTCGAGAGGGGCCAGGGGGTGAGGGAGAGAGCAGGAAAAGAATCAAAGGGATGAGAAAGGAGCAGACTTCACAGAGATGTGTGCAAGAAGAGGGAGGCAGGGTGGAAGGGGCGTGAGTTGGCCGTAAGCAGAGCTGCTGGGTGCAAGACATGGAGGGAGTGGCATCTCAGAGAAGAGAGATGAGGCTTCCGTGAAATAGAATGAAGCTGGGCACCAAGCCCAGACATGCAGGAGTGCCCTCTATTTTCAAATCAGTGAGTAATAGGAACAGGGGCACCCCTGAGACTTGGCTGGGCTCCTGCTTTATCGTTCCCACCCCCTCTCCCTCGGCTGCTAATTAGAGGGTAGTTGGGGGACACCTGATTCTGCATCAGCTGCCTCCTGAGAGTTGTAATTGCTCTTCCAATTGCTACTCCTGAAAGTGGTGGCAGAGGTCACTTAGAGGTGTGTGGAGTGTGTGTGTGTGTGTGTGTGTGTGTGTATGTGTGTGCATATGGAGAGTGGATGGGTTTGATGGGGGCAGAATATCCAGGTGGAGACACCTCCACCATGTTCCCATTTGCCCGTTGGACTTGAGTTCTGGCCAGTCTCCTGTGAGCCTGTCTCCAGGCCTACCCATGATGGTGTCTGCCAAGAAATACAGCCTATCTCCTCCTGAACAACGCTCCCGGGGCTCCTCAGCCCCTCACCAGTTCCTAGCAAACCAGGCCCCACTGCGGAGTTAGGGAGGCACAAGCCACCAGTGCAAGCAGACTGGGGAGTGCCTTGATCTAGCCTTCGTTGACCTCAGGAGGCCCTGGTCTGCAGAAGGACCCTCATCCTGCTCTCCATCTGTTACAGGCGGTCACAGACACAGGTGCAATTGACGGTCATTCCAAATGAGGGCTCAACACACTAGACCCCGCAGGCATGCAGGTGTGAATGTGGGGAGAATGCCAGGGAAACACAGGCCCTTGAAAAACTGCTATTTATCAGACCCTGTGTCCTGTATGATTTCTTATCACCCTGTCGCGTAACCCTCAAAGATCCACTGTGAAGGTATCCACTTTGTTCCTGGGTGCCACGGTGTCAGATTTTAGCTCATGCAACGTGGGAGAATGGCTCGGTGGGGTGTTCTTGAATTCTATCTGACAGACACAGGGGGATGTGTCTTTGTCACATAGAGCTGTTGGCTGGGTTCAAACCAGCAACCTCTAGGCTAACTGTCAGTCAGTGTTACACCCCCAGGACATCTTTACAGATGCGTGATAGAGACTCAGAGTGGTTTAATAGCCATCTTCACGTGCAGGCAAGTTTGTTCTTAAAAATAGGACTTTTGAGTAGATTGGCCTGCCCTCCTTGCCAGTGACCTATGTGCCCCTCAAGCAAGGGCTGTTCTACTGTGTAAGGTGGGAAGGGGACAGGGGGTGACAAGTGAGTCAGGCCTGGAGCAGCTGGGCCAGCTGTGGGTCCCTGGAAACTGCTCCTCAAAGGTCTTTCCACCATTGCGTCCTCGAAATGGCCTTGGCGGTTAGACATTCTTGGTAATCAGCTCTGGCACCATGCCTTTAATGGGAGGTGGTCAGGGGTCTGGGGTCTGGGAGGAGGCCACGGACAAGAGATATGGGGGCGCTTTTTGGCTCTACACCACATAGTGCGCAGAACTGTCCTGAGGAGATGGTTTAAAAGCTACCAGGCACGGGAAGACGAGGTGGAAATTGCTGAAGAGAAAAAGTCTTCTTTTGCTGCCACGCATGCCTTCTTGGGGTGCGCGGGAAAGGGGGAGAGAGGTGGACCTTTCTCTCTGCTGTGGGAGAAAGGAGAGCATAGAACTTCATCTCACAGGCAGGTGCTTGCCGGTGACATGTGAGTCCACCCTTCTCACTCTGTGCCCTCCCCTATAGCACTTCTCCCAGGGGCCTCTGGCCTAGTCACCCCAGAACCACTGCCCTGCCCAGCTTAGAATCCAAGTCTGAGAAAGCTTGTGTGAGGGAGGCCTGCCTGGTCATGGAGGTGAGCTCTTCACTTCAAAATGATGGCATAGAGGTCGTGCACGGGGAAGGAATGGCACTGGTCACACACAGAGTCATGCCCAGACCAGACCCCACATCTCCTGTGCTTACCATTGCTCACCCCCATTCCCTTTGCTGGAAATGCCCTTTCTGTCTTTTCAATGATTAATGGCGTTCTTATTCAACTGTGGTTTGTCGAGACCTTCCTATGTGCCCAACACTGGGAATATTCAACCCCACTACCATCGAGTCAACTCTGACTCATTGCCAGCCATAGGTCAGAGCAGAACAGCCCCTGTGGGTTTCTGAGACATCATATCTTTATGGGAGGAGACGGTCTTATCGTTCTCCCAAGGGACAGCTGTTGGGTTAGAACTGATGATCCCCAAAGCCACCAGGGAGTATAGCACTAGTAAATTAATAATTTTTAAGAGTCTTATTTCCTAAAGCGTGTGTTCCACTATAGAAGGCAGACCATCGTGAAAATTTTATAATAGGGACTTCTGGGCAAGATGGGGACCAGCTAGGCAGCTCATCCTAGGAGCTCTGTGGAGATTGGTGAATAGGGTAATATGGGGGCTGAGTTGGAATTCCCGGGTTGTCAGTTAATTCCCATGACAGTTCAGGACACATCCCTGAACCAGGAGCTGACCCCCCACCCCATCTCCTATACCCCTGGTGAAACATCAAGGACCCTGGCCAGCCACAAGTGTTGGTCTGGCCCCAGCCACTGAGCTGGTGCAGATCACCACACCCCAGCTAGTTCCAGCACCCCAAGTGTCAGTTGCCAAGCAGAAGCTCGTGCAGCGATGGTTTGATACCCCAAACGGCATAGGGTCCTTCCACTGCCCACTGAAAGATCCCGCCTTCAAGATTGGCACATTCCTTCCTACATTTTCCCCTGCTCTGCCTGGTATTCTTTGCCTCTCTAACAGATGTGAGCGGACCCTATATCCCTCCTGCCCCTCTATTTGCAGTGCCTCTAGTCAGAAATGGACAATCCCCAATCCCTGTTCTGTTCCCACCTCTGGACCTATGTGCTCCCAGTCCTGCACCTGAGCCAGCACTTTCCTTTGTATCATGGTCTGTACAGCTGCAAACGACCCCCTACAGAGACCTGAGGGTTGCTGGAGCACAATGCAAGCTAACCTCAGAGCATGGCAATTGAGAGAGTGATCCAACCTGCCCTTCAAACAACAGGTTCCCAGTAAGGTAGGGTGAGAGGGAAACCCCAGTGGGACAAAAGTGACACACAACCCCTCAGGGCAGTTGGCTTCAGGCAGCCTGCAGAAGCATTCATACCAAAAGAGAGCCCCGGGGCTTTCTGACTCTCCGGGAAACAGCACAGAATTCCTCAAAAGTTTCACACAAAGAGGAAGCTGTCTCAAGAGCCTCAACAGGAAAACAGGAGAAACAAAATCTAATGTGAGAGAATAACCTGAACCTAACAGCAGTCATAGAAGAGGCTGATAATGACCTGCAACAGAATGAAATCTTCAGAATGCCATGTAGAGTCATACAAGATACGAGGGAAGCATAGAAAAAGGATGAAATAGTAGAGAAGATAAAGACCATGCACCAAAGGGAAATATAAGGCCTAAGGCATGAGATAACAAAAGCCAGTGGCAAATTCACAGGCTTTGAAACAGACTTGAGGAGGCGGAGAATTGCACCAGTAATCTAGAGCAGGGGTCCTCAAACTTTTTAAACAGGGGGCCAGTTCACTGTCCTTCAGACCATTGGAGGGACAGAGGATAATTTAAAAAAAAAACCAAAAAACTATGAACAAATTTGCTGCTGGCCCAGGATGAGGTGGCTGCTAAGCAGGGCAGCAGCAACAGCAAAAACACCCACCTGACTGGATAAGTTTTCTTGGCGGGTCTCTTGTGGGCCACTGGCTGTAGTTTGAGGACCCCTGATCTAGAGGATAACCAGGCAGATTTCCAAAAGCAGGAAAGACAGTCAAATAAGCTACTCAGAGAAGCTGAAGAAAACCTGAGAGGCAAGTCTGATCCTATGAAGATGATTAAGATTAGAATAATTGGACTACCAGAACAAGACACAAGAAGAAGTCAATGGCAAAAATAGTGAAGGACTTCTTAGAGGAAAACTTCCCCAGCTTAATGAATTAAAACCAGGCAACCATTCAGGAGGCCGACAGAATGCCAGCTAGACGGAATCCCAAAAGGAAGCTGCCAAGGCATGTAATAGTTAAACTATTCAACTTTGAGGTAAAGGAGAAAATCATAAGAGTATCTAGGGGGAAAAAACACAGTCATCTAAAATGCCTCCCAAATATGCTCAGTTCTATTAGTGGACACTATGAGGAAGAAGACAGAGTGGAGTAACATATTCCAAAAATTTAAAGAAAATAATGCAAACCCAAGAATATTCTATTAAGCCGTATTATCTGTCCAGAGGGAAAAGTAAAAGTCTTCCCAGACAAAGAAAAACTTAAAGAATATGTTAAAAGAAACCCAGGCCTACAAAACATCCTTGCTGACCCAGAAAGGAAGGAAGACCAACACTTACTGTGGTAGTTACATAATCTGTATCACTTGTGGCAGAGTGGAGTCTAGTCTTTCAATCAGGTCTCAGGTTGATGACCTCATTTGAAGGTGCCACAGAGATAAATAACTTGTTGGAGGCGGAGCACAGATACATTATCTCTGAGATATTCCTGTTGAGAACACTCATGGAGCTATGTTAGAGCTCTGGAGCTGAAGTAGGCTCATGGAGCTCTCTGCCAATGCTGAGATGCTTCCACTGCCACTGAATCCACAATACTTTCCACTCACTGGCCTGTGATCTTCCAGCATCCAGTGTCACTGCATGTGTTGAGGAGGAATTTATAGATTGGTAGTGGACATATGGACTAATATCTCACTTATGGGCTTGATCTGGACTGAGTTGGGTTGCTTTCTCAATATTCAATTGCTCCTGTATGTAAATTGCTGTCTTATACACATATCAGTGTTGACAAATTTGTTTCTGTAGTCTACTTGGACTAACACACCCACTGAACACAAATAAGAGAACACCACCTAAGACAACTCCACCCAGAGGTCAACAAAGGGAAAACAGTTCCAAGAGAGCATTGACTTAGGGTAGAAATAAGGTAAGAAGGAACCACACACACATACATGTACAATGCACCTCTAAGAGAGGAAGATAGGAAAACACCCAACAGAAAAGGCATAAGATGATATAAGAAAGTCCACAGATGTATGTAAAACTCTGAATATCAATAGACCAAACTCAAGCATTTAAAGGCAGAGGCTAGCAGACTGGCTTAGAAAACACAAACCCGTCAATCTGCAGCCTACAGAGACTGCATGTCAAGACTACAGACAAAAATAGACTGAGAACGAAAGACTGGAGAAAAATATACCAAGCAAATGGTAATTCAAATAAAGCAGGGATTGAAATCCTAATCTCAGACAAAATTGATCTCACTGCGCGAGCCATAACAAAAGATAAGGAGGGGCACTATATTATGCTAAAGGAAACAGTAGATCAAAAACCAGTGAGCATAATGAATATATATGTGCCGAACAAGAGACGCATGAAATTCATCAATCAAATGCTCTAGAAGATAAAAAAAAAAAAGAAATTGCAGACTCAACAATTATAGTAGATGGCTTTAATGCACCACTTCTGGAGAAAGCTAGATTACAGGGAAAGCAGCTTAACATGGAGGCTACATACACATCTAAACATTAAAATTAGATGAATTGTCCTGATAGATATTTTCAGATCTCCCCCCAATGCACAAAAACTGCACAATCTTTTCAAGCCTACATGGCACATTCTCAAAGAGAAGCCACATGCTGGGCATGCTGGGGCATAAGTTGAATCTGCATAAATTTAAGCACATTGATATCATGCAGACTTCGTATAGCTACATATGAGAAACCAGAAACCAACATGGAGAAAAGATGAAAAGAATCACTCTGGAAAAGGGGTATAGACAAGGATGTCCCTTGTCCCTATTGTTATTAACATTATATTGAAGGTCCTATCTAACAGCATAAGGCAAAATATAGACATCAAAGACATCTGGGGAAAGAAAAGGTAAAACTATCATTATTTGCAGATGATATGATTGTATATATGTAAAACCCCAAGAGCTCTCCAAGGGAAATGGTGCAGTGCTGGAAGCAATAGAGGAATATGGCAGAGAGGCAGGATACAAGAAACAGTAGTCTATCAGACTGCTATATACAGTGGACAAGACCACAAAAAAGGGGATAAAAAAGATAGTACCTTTCACAGGAGTCAAGCACAAATGGAAATATCTAAGGCTATAACTGCAAAAAAAAGGTTTTGTATGAGCAATACTACAGAACACTATTACAAGAAGCCAAGAGTGACCTCAAAAAATGGAAGAATATCCCATGCTCTTGGATCAGAAGACTCAATATATTAAAGATGTCAGTTCTGCCCAAGACACTATATAAGATTAATGCTATCCTGCTACAAAAATCATTATATTTCTTCAAATAATTAGAAAACCTGATTACGAACTTCATATGGAGAGGGAAGAAGCCCAGAATTAGCAAAGAACTCCTCAAGAAGTAGGACAAAGTTGAAGGGTTTGCTTTACCTGTCTTTAGCATATATTTTATAGTCACAGTGGTCAAAAAGTGTGGTATTGGTATATTGGCAGATACTCAGATAATGGAAAAGAACAGAAAAATCAAAAATAAATTGCTTGCATGCAGAAAACTCATCGTCAATAAAGATTCAAAAGATCTTAAATGGCAAGTGGGTGCCCTCTTCAAGAAGCAGTGCTGGAAAAAATGGCTATCTACCAGCAGAAAAATGAAGCAAGACCCTTGTCTCACTCCATGCACAAGAATAAAGTGAAGGTGGATCACAGACCTTGAGGTAAAATCCTGAACTAGTAGAACCATCAATGAGGGAATTGAGGCAAACCTGAGAACTGTGGCACGGGGAATGCATAGGTTATCAGAAATAGGGCAGGGCACCAAAACAGAGGTGGCACAAGGTGACAAGCTAGATATACTGAAAATAAAATACCTGTGTACATTGAAAGAATTTACCAAGAGAGCCCACAGACTGGGAAAACATCTTTAGCAATGGCATATCAGACAAAGGCTTAGGACTAAAATCTATAATACTCTGCTAGCTTCTAAAAAGAGGAAAACTAATTGCCCACTGAGGAAGTGGTCAAAGGACCTGAACAAAAGTTTCATAAGGACAGAAATCTAAATGACCAATAAACATATGAGAAAATGTTCCTGATCATTAGTCATAAGAGAAATGCAAATTAAAACAACTATGAGATGCCACCTAATTCCCTCAAAGATAGCACAATTTAAAAAATCAGTAAGTAACAAATGTTGTAGGGGCTGTGGTGAGAAAGGAACTCTTGTCCACTGCTGGTGGACCTGCATGTATGTGCAGACATTATGGAATTTGGTTTGGCAATATCTTAAACAGATGGAAATTGAGCTACCATATGAAAGAGTAATCCCAATATTGGTCCTATACCTTGAAGAGGCAAGAAGAAAAACATAGACTCCTGTGCTTCAATGTTCCCAATCATAAGGAATTATAACAATCCAAATTTCCATCAATGGACGAATGAGTTAATAAGCTGTGGTACATACATACAGTGGAATACTCATATCCCTAAAAAGCAGTGATGAATCCATGCAGCACATCACTGGATTGGAAGAATTGGAGGAAATTATACTAAGCAAAGTAAGTCGAGCACAAAAGAAGTACAACATGACTCCACTGAGGTAAACTTAAAAATGCAAAAAGATCATAGGGGAAAGGCTTACTCTAGGCATACATTCCTGGGGTGATGTCCAGGTACTACGGCATGGGCCAGACCCAATCCAGGAATACATATGGCCGCCAACTAAAAAGGAGGGAAAAAAAAGACCTGGTAGCCGGAGAACAGAGTACTAAACCACTCAAAGGGAGGGTACTTTTTTATACCTCCACAGGAGAGGGACAGAGGGAGCAGACATCAAAATGATGTGCCACGACATGAATGCGACCTACCAGGACGAAGCACCGAACCAACAGAGAGGTCTGCTGGGCCAGTTTCCATACTACATGGACACGATCCCACCACATCCACCAGAAGAATGTACTTCAGAGGACCACCCTGAAGCTACAACTCAGGGAGAGGGCCAAGTCTGATCAAAGTACACAGGAAGCAAACCAAAATGGAAGGAGTGAGAATGGAGCACATCCTGGCCCACAGAGTTTCTAGGATGATGCTCCTTCTCCGAGCAGCCAATGCACAGAGAGGACCATAGGACAGGCCCCACCATGACACAAAACATCCCTCACTGACCAGGAGCACTATGGAAGATAACACTGGAGACACAGTGCAGAAATTGTGCCCACTCGTGACACCACCACATTGTAGCAAAACGCTAGGGGCATGCAGCAGAGTGGAGAGGGGAGAAAAACAATGAAGACCCTGAGGAATACCAAAGAGAGAATTTTGGGGCAGGGCATGGGACCCCATCAGACTTTACTGGAAAACACTCCTAAAGGTCAACAACAGACCTGGAACTATTGACAGGCTTTTCTTTCGTTGTTGTTGTTGGTGGTGGTTGTTTTCTTTTGCTGTTTTGTTTTGCTTTGTCTTGTTTTTGTACTTATTATTTCTCTGCATTTCTATCTAGATAGGATAGGCAGGATAAGCAATCCGGGGGAGAAAAGAACATTCCTGGGGGTTCCTGGAGCAATGGTTCCTGGGGGGCACAGAAGAGGGGGAAGAGAGGGAAAGTAAGTGTGTGTGGG
>PVJH01011859.1:0-66959 GCA_004026705.1 Nesogale talazaci | reverse complement strand
CTGCGCTGAATGGTGACTCGATTATCTTCAAGTCTTTGAGATTCCAGGCATTCAATCATTTGTTAGCTGGGTACCATCGTTTCTTCTACTTTGTTTGCCTTTGTATCCATTTGTCATCAGCGATATCAGGGGTCAATTGGTCCATTGATTTTGATTTTTGTTCTTTGATACCTGATTGTTTCAGCACCTCATGATCGCAAGGTAAGTGATCTTCTTTTATGGTGGGTTTTGTTGCTTCGAGCTAGATGGCTGCTTGTTTGTGCTCAAGCCTTTAAGACCCTGGATGCTCTATCTTTTGATAGCTGGGCCCTTCTGCTTTCTTCACCACCCTTGCTCATGCTCTTACATGTCCTCAATTGGTACATTGGGGATGTGTGCACACAGTGAGTGTGTGTTGTCTTATGGCAGGCCTCTGTGTTATTCCCCAGAAGTTACCACTTTTGCCAGGTTGCTGCATATGTCTGGATTGTTTTATGTCTATTTATATAATTTTGTCTTCTTCATATTAGGAAAATGTTAGTATATTTTTCATTTCAGTTGAGATCTAATTTATCCTTTTTACAGCATAGTGTTTATATACTTTTAATGGTAGACTTTTAGATTATTCCTGATTTTTTAAATCACTATTTAAAAATAAACTCTGCAAGGAACATACTTGCATAATTACCTTTGGGTATTTATCAAGCTAATTTCACAGAACACATTCCTAGAATTGGATCAGAGGGTTAATAGAGTTATCATTTTGATATAAGTAATGGTCCAGAAAGATTAGTATTGACTGATTTTTATGGATGTGCAAGTGAAAATGTGTTTTTGGTTTCTTTTTCTGGGGTGATAGATTTATCATGTGTTTAGGTGTGGCACCTACGGGTAAAATGTGATAGCCACTAAAATTAAAATTAACATTTAGAAAGGAGGTAAAATTGTCCACATTGCCTTTATTTTTTAATTAATAATTTTATTGGGGGCTCTTACACATCTTATAACCCTCTATCATTCAGTTGTATAATGTTGCCATCAACATTTCGGAAATTTTTTTTTCTACTTGAGCCCTTGGTATTGGCTCCTCATTTTTCTCTACCCTCTCACTCTTCTGAATCCTTGATTGAGTATATGTTATTGTTGTTATTCCTTATCTTACACTGTTGTCTCCCTTCACCCACAGTTCTGTTATTCATTGCCCTCTGGGGTGGGGAACAGAGTGGCTATATAGCTAAACTTGTGATGGGTTCCCCTTCCTCCCCCTTCACTACCCCTACCATCCCTCTACCCTCATGAGTTCACTTCCACTACTCTTCGACTATTTCCACCACTCTTCGTGAGAGTCTTATCTGCCCTGGAGCCCTTGTGTAGAGAGCTCTTTCCTGTACCAATGTATGTACTCCATTCTAACTGGAGTTGTATAGTACAACTGGGTGATTGGGGTTGGGGGGGTTGGGGGAAGGAAGCATTCAGGAACTAGAGGAATGATGTACATTTTGTTGGTGCTATACTGCACCCTAGTTAAATCATCCCTTGTAACCCGACTGTGAAGGAATGTTCAGTTTTCTACAGATGGACTTTGGGTCTCCACTCCAATGCCCCTCTTTCGCATTGATATAATTGTTTGTTTTGGATCTTCTGATACCTGATCATGTCAACATCTCATAATCACAAAGGCTGATGTGCTTCTTCCATGTAGGCTTATTTGCTTTTCTGCTAGATGGCCACTTGTGTTTAAACTTGCAAGTCTTTAAGACCCCAGATGCTATATCTTTTTTTTTTTAAGATCATTTTATTGGGTTGCTCTTGTAACAGTCCATACATCAATTGTATAAAGCATACTTGTACATATGTTGCCATCATCATTTTCTAAACATTTACTTTCTATTTGAGTTCTTGGTATCAGCTTATTTTTTTTTCCCTCCCTCCCACTTCCAACCCTCATAACCCCTTGATAAATTATTATTATTTTCAGCCTACACCATCCACAGTCTCCCTTCCCCAAGGTTTCTGTTATTTGTTCCCCTGGTGGTGGGGTGGGGGGTGGGGACTGGATTAATGTGTCCATTATTGCAACCCGTGTCCCCAACCTCTCTTCCTCCCTTCCCCTTCCCTTCCCCTCCTAGTATTGCTACTTCTATTTCTGTACCTGAGGGTTTTATCTGACCTGGATTCCATGTGTCCTGAGCTCTTATCTGTACTTGTATACATGCTCCAGTCTAGCCTGCAATTAAAGGTAGGATTGGGGTATGACTGTAGGAGGTGAGGAAGCCTCCAAGAACCACAGGAATATTTTGTGTTTCATTGGTGCTATACTGTGGCTTCTGAATGGCTTAACTCTCCCATGTGACCTTTCTGAGAGGGGATGTCCCAGTGTCTACAGATGGGTTTTGAGTCTCTGCTCCAAACCCCCTCATTCTCAGCAATATGTTGGTTTTTTGGTTTGAGTCTTCTGATGCCTGTTATCTGATCTCATTGACACCTCATGATCGCACAGGTGATGTGCTTCTTTGTCAGATGGCTGCTTGTTTACCTTCAAGCCTTTAAGACCCCAGATGCTGTGTCTTTTGATAGCTGGATACCATCAGCTTTCTTCACCACATTTGCTTATGCACCTATTTAGTATTCAGCAATTGTGTCTGGAAGATGAGCTTCACAGAATGTCAGATTATCAGAACAAAATGCTCTTGTATTTAAGGAGGCCTTGTGTAGAGGCCTAAAACCCATCAGCTATCCTAGTACTTAACCTGTAATTATACGTACATTGACTTCTGTGCCTTTCATGATAAATTAATATTTTTACATATATACATTTCTGTAGCTATACCTCTATAAATGACTTTTGCCTCCTTTCCCCCTCTATTTTCTTTTATATCAGGGAGTGATCTGGCTTCTGATATACTCACACAAGGGCTCAACAGGCAGTTGTATAGCGATAATTATTATTTATTATAACACTGATATAGAGATTATGAAAGAGAGAAAAGAGCATTACAAGTGATATATATACACACACACACACACACACACACACATATTTCCTTTCATGATGCACGCTCACTTACACTCTGCTAGATGGTCCATGTGGAGAGGGAGACAGACGAGCGGCAGCCTGGATGGAGGCAGGCTGGTATGAAGCAGGCTTCTGTGAGGCAGGCTTGAGGTGGGCCGGGGGTGGGGGGGTGGTGTTTCTCTATCCTATGTCCCATCCCTATATACCCTCTGGAGCCAAGCCAGGCCCCCAATTACAGGCAAAGACATACCTCACAGCAGAGGACTGTCTTAAGGGCTATATGATGATAAGGGGGATGGTCTTAGGAATGTCTATGTGACTATGTGACCAGAGGAGTGAAAAGACCAGACCTTAGTCTGTGGAGGTAGAGAAGCATTTCTATTAGGCTAGGGGCTATTAACAATGATTCTAGAATTGCCATAGGCTTAGAGGGAAGTGAGCCATCATCCTAATAATAGGGGAGTTAGCTCGAAGTTAGACAATGCAAAAGGCCTTAAGTAATTGGGACTTCCATAACAAATGCTGGTAGAATAGTCTGGTTAATCTTTGGAGCTTAATAATTGTGGAGAAGTTCTGTCTTCACCTGACACTTTTACCTTCCTTTTGTCCCACTGTCATGCTTTATCTTCCATTTGGCTCTCAGTATTTCCTCTTGGATACATTGTACTTAATCAAGCCCCACCAGACTTTATGCACCCTCCTCGGCCAATAATTTTAGATCTCTTGTTGTTCCCTTATCCCTGAATTTGTTGGTCCATGTCCCTCCTCTCCCATTTTCCCTGAGACTGCTGATCCTTGTTTTCTTCTTGAGATTGTTTGTCCTGCATATCTTGTATACTGTATTTGTCGGACCATACGACACATGCAAACACACACACACACATACTCACACACACACACACAATGGGGAAAAACAAGAGTGCATCTAATGGTCCGAGGTATGGTATTCCAGAGCATTTGTTTATGATCCCATGTGCTCACTTACTGCTCCCTGCTTTTCGCATGCTGTGGATTACTGTCTGTTCCAGGGAAGTCTTGCCTCCTGGAGTCTCAATGCCAGTCAGGACACATGGTAGACACAGCACAATATTCCCCTCATTTGTTAATGAAAGTGATGATGGTCCTTATCACCACTGTTGAGTTTATGCTGTTAAATATTACCATATTTTGCTTTATTTTAATAAATATTTTGTTTTATTATAATAAATATTTTAATATTTTGGTACTATTTGGTTTAGAATATTTTTTCCCGTTTTCCTGCTCTAAAAACTAGGTGTGTCTTATGGTCAGGTGAGTCCTAGGGTCCGAAAAATAGGATAGATAGATACAGTGAAAGAAAAGGAAAGGGGAAAAAAAAAAGATAAATAGTTCCAGGTGTGTCTGCTGATGGTTGTGACTTTTTCTGATTGGGGGTCAATCATTTTCCGCTTTCTAATAAGGTGCCAAGCCCTGGCCCCCAAGTTAGAAGTCTGTTTGCGGGATCCCTCGGGGACTTTGTTACTTTGCTCCCCTTGCCGTCCTGTTGCACTGCCTTTGCGTTTTGCTCCATTGTGTATGAGGCAGACCGGCACACATTCTCCACAGTGTCTCCAGTCTGTCCCCTGTAATGCTGTGGTTCAGTGAGGAAGCGTTGTCCAACACTGCTTTAAAGAAGCGAAATCTTCCTATGCAAGTAGTATGTTTTCATAGTCGTTGCTATCACGTTGATTTGAGGTCAGAGGGATCTACAGCACAGAGTAGACTTGCTCCAGAGGCTTTCTGAGACAGTCCATTTTTATGGGAGCAGACAGCTCATGTTTCTCCCATGGCGTGCCTGGTTGGTTTGAACTGCTGACCTTATCTTTCATACCCCAGGGCTGAACCCGCTGTGCCATCAGTGCTCTCTTTATGTATTTACATGCTGCTCTTGTTGTTAGGTGGCATCAAGTTGATTCTGACCCATAAGAACTCTATGTACAGCAAAAAGAAACACTCTCCCATCCTGTGCCACCCTCACAAAGGTCCTTATATTTGAGCTCATGCTTGGAGTCACTGTGTCAATCCATATTGCCAAGGACCTCCCTCTTTTTTTTTCCCTTCTTCTTTACTAATCACAGTGTCCTTCTCCAAGGACATACCTTTCCTCACAACATATCCAAAGTATGTAGAATCTTAAAGGAAGTAGGCTGCCTAATTTTGCTTTCATGGATGGGTGCAGACTGCCAGCTTTTCAGGTAGTAGTACACCAGTTAACCCAGTGAGCTACTCCTCTATCCACAAATCTGATGATACTTGTAGCACATTCCAATATCATAAGGAAAGAAGTAATATCATTTTAACAGTATTTTCTAAGAATGTTTAGGGCTTAGAGAATTTTATTTCCATTGAAACTTCCATTTTAGAGTGGGAATCCCTAGAAATGTGTACTTGATTATCCATGAGAATTAAAAAAAAATTGACCTAGACATCTTATTAGTAGTAAGAGTCAAATTAAAACTTTGTAATGTTTTCTATTTTACATATTAAAAAGTAAGGAAATCTTTCATCCACCTGTCTCCAAAAATTACTTTGGACCAAAGAACAAGAACAGAATGAAACATATGTGCCAGATGTGTGATCCAATTCATTAATTCCATGGCAAATGTATACTCTTGACAAAGTAATATCACAGCTACAACAAAAAGTGCCTCTTTAATTTGCTAAGGTTGAATCCTAGCACATGTTGAAAATAAGAGTAAAGGGTGAAGTGTCCTTGCAGGACCTATCCCCTCTGCTAAAATATATTTGGAAAGCAACCACAATTACCATTCAAAAGTCATTTGTAATATGCACGGAAGTCACTGACAGAAATGGTTAAACTCTGGGATAATAACCAAAAAGTTGTTCAGACCCACCCAGTGGCTCTGGAGGAGAAAAGTCCTGGTAGTCTGCTCTCCATGGGGGAAGTCTGCTTTGTCACCCGGGGTCACAATGAATAGAAATCACCTCAGTGGCTCGCAGCAACCGCAGTAGGAAGCAGGCAAATGCTGCACTGATTCTTCAGAAACGGTTCATTTTGGGTAAGATTGAGTCATTTAGTAGTTGGTTTATATAGGCTAAAGATATTTTTTTGATTAAGAAAATGCAATTCACGATAACCCAAGACTAAGAAAGAATGGCATCAGGAAAAAGTACATAAATAATCATCTAGAGAAAGAGAAATGAAGTTAAATGACACCAAATCATTATAAATAAATTTGTGTTCTTAATATTTTTATGGCGAGAACACTTTGTCATTGCTTTTTGATACAGCAAATAGTCATTTTCAAAATACTGGGTCAGTACTTTGGGGGATAACTGGTGATTCTCTTTTCTGCCTTAGCACAGTATATAACACATAGGGGGCTAGTCAGGATTTATATGTTGACTGATATTGCGTCTGAATCTGTAGTTTGAGTGTAGTTCCCTTTGTGTCAAAACAGACTTTGGAGTATTAATCACCGCTGTGTCTATGGGAAGACTTTCATTTTCCCTAGCCTACCTTTATAAAGTAGCAGTGGGCTTTCCCTCCATTTGGAAAGACTGATGTAGCAGGATCCACCATCACCAGTGGCTTGAGAAGACACAAGTCTTGGTGTATAAAAACCTACTACCATCAATTTGATTCTGATTTAAAGGGTCCCTGAAGGATAGAGTATAACTGTCCTTTAGACTTCCAAGACTCTAAGCAAATCTGTATAGCTCTTTGTTTCATGGGGCAACCTGAGAGTTTCGACAGTCTGCCATACAGTTAGCAACCTAGTGCTTACCCCGTAGCATGGCCAGGCTTCTTTTGTGAGCCCAATTGGAGTGAAACTGGGAAACTACAGACTTCTAGTTAGGTGTAAAACTTATAGATGGGACCTCATTGATCTCTGGAATCTTTATGTCAGAGGTTCACAACCTGTGGGTTGTGACCCCTTTAGGGGTCAAAAGACCCTTTCACAATGGTTGTCTGATTCATAACAGCAAAATTATAGTTATGACATAGCAACTAAAATAATTTTATGGTCGAGGGCAGGGCCACCAGAATGTGGGGAACTGTATTAAAGGGTTCTTGGCATTAGCCACTGCTTATGTAGAATTTCTAAAAAAGGGCCTCAGGGTATGATTCAACTTTACTTTTGCAGTCTGTTGTATTCAAAGAGAATGAGTTTTGTTCTAGAAATGATAAAGTGAATGTTCACGACAAGAATATATATTGAAAAAGCTTAAGCATACTGGTCACTAATTAAGCATGTTTCTCTCGGCAGATATAAAATCAGCTTCCTGAGATTGTTTTAGCAAGAAGGCAGTGGGAAGACTCTTGGAAAGAAAACTTAAGTTAAAGGGAAGGCCAGAATCTCTTTACATGGTTGTCCACTCACTCACCAACATGGAGCCCTTTCCCAACACTTTCCCTCCAGCCGGAGATGGTGCACTGGCGCACTCTCAGCCTGAGTTCCAAAAAATGTTGATTGATGAAAGGTTACGATGTGAACATCATAAAACAAATTATCAAATTCTGAAAGCTGACCATACAAGGTAAGTGGTTTAAATTTAGAGCTTGGGGGGCGGGGGGGGAGGTGGTATGGTAAAAGTAATAACATTGCTAGGATACTTGGGCTGAATGTTTGCCCTGGAAGATACAGTATAGTTTTGTGAATTTACATTTATAACGTTTTTAATACAATACAAATTTTTTGCTCTAAAATAACTATAAAACTGATCCTGATCATTATCATTGCATTTGAATTTTCAAAATTTCTTTTTTAGAAAGCAAGACATATCTGATGGCATGTATCTCAATGAGCTAAATGTATATTTCCCCATAAAATAAAATTATATGAGTACATTGTGTGTAATCATATAGTGAGCCCAACCAAAATTTTTTTTCTTGATATCTTAGTTTTTTAGCCTGTTGTTTGGGATGCTAATTCAGAAAATTGAATTGGATAGACGACAGCAGCTCTAGCTCCTTAGACAGAATGTTTCACTATATATATATATTTTTTTTTTGGGGGGGGGGCATCACTGCTCTCAGGTGGTGGGAGTAGGAGGCCCAGCCTTTGCTCCGTGGAGCTGGAATCAAACCTCCATCCCAGTGGGCCACAGTCTCGCGCACAACCACTACACCACCAGGGCTAAGCCCTTTAAAAAAATTTTTTTTTGTTTCACTATATTTTTGACTACCAGATTAAACTGCTAGATAATTTAACATCCTATGATAAATTTTACATGAGAATAATTCATATCCCCAGATTACAGGGTAAGACAAAAGAAGGAAGATATATATGAAAAAGAGTTAGTTACATTGCAGTATATACAGGGACTGTAAGTTGGATACTGCAAAGCCAGAGTGTAGCTTGAGAAGAGTGAAAATAAAAAGAAAGTTGAAAAGGCACATATATGAGTGGTATGAGGGCCATTTAGTGTTTATAAGAAATGTTCCAACTTTAAGCATTTCAAGTGCACAGGTGGAGAAGGTCTGCCATCTGATAACTATAACAAGACTGGAACATTTTAATTTAATAAGGGAGTTTGGAATCTGACAGACCCATTTTGAGTTTCAGGATATTTGAATATCTATTGTACCAAACTCACTTAGCAACCATATAGGGCAGAGTGGAACTTTCATGGGTTTTTAAGGCGATAAGCCTTTATGAGAGCAGAAAGTCTCATTTTCCTCTTGCACACCATCAGGGTGTAGTACTTATTGTACAGGACCTCATTACTTATCTGACAGTAATATATTTGTGGCCCCCCTTTTAACATAACACATTGGAACCGCCTGCTTTTCACGTCCTAATAAAGGTTAAGTGTTCCTTGTAGAAAGTTCCAAGTTCATGTAATTTGCACTATTCAAATATATCTTTGGATCAAAGAACACCACGTGAAGTATAACTTGACCTGGATATGTATTACAACACAGAGTATGTTCAGTAAAGCCAGTGTGTGTCACACAAACTATGTTTACTTATGTAGTGCAACATAAATATGTTGCAATACAACTGCATAGTTGTACAATACAACTACATTAAATAAAGCTACTCCCTTTATCTAATACTAGCTAACATTACATTAACAAGCCCTGATTTTTATTTTTTATTTTTTTACTCTTCTTAGAAATGGCATCTGGCTAAAACCCTGATTTTTTTATGCATGAGCAGAGTGAAGAGTGATTTTTGCCATATGCTTTGTATCCCCCAAACTAGAGCTGATAGGGGAAAACTGGTGCCGTTTTTGGAATCAGTAGGACAAATATATCTAGTAGTAAATCTAAATTTTGAGGCTCCAAAATGTGTGTTGGCCAGTAAATTAAACCAAACTCAGGAAAGAAACAAATACTTGTCCTTTTATGCATTGGCTATGCATTGGCCTTGTTGGTTGACTTCATGTAAAGTAATTACTGTATATAAAGTAATGCAAAGGATATACTTAGCATTTACGTTTTATGTTTATTTTTTAATCAGGTTACAGAATGAGTACATAAAGTCACAAAATGATCTCAAGAGACTATTAAATGAAAAGCAGACTCATCAGGAAAAATTTCAGTTGCTGCTTGCTGAGCTAAGAGATGAATTAGTAGGAAAAACTAAGGAGTTAGAAGAAATAAAGGCACAGGTGAGAGAATATATTTGAAGTAGAAATATCAAAATAGTTGGGTATTTAGTGGAAGTAAGTAGTTTTGGTAAATTCTCTTTGAAGTCTTAGTAATTATTTTGCTATATCTCCACATCTTCAGGAGGTATCATTTCATTTTATTTACATATTTTAGAATATTAACTAATTGCTGTTATACTATCTTGTTACTAGGTGCGGTTTCCAGTCAGTTTTGACCCATAGCAACGCTAGATGTAATAACCCGACACGGTGCCCAGGTCTGTGTCGTCCTCACAGTTGTTACAGTTCAGCGTGTTGTTGCAGACACCGTCAGTCCATCTGTATAGGGCTTCACAGACTTAAGTAATAATTTAATATTTAGAAAACTTGGGACAAAAGCCAGTTTGAATTGATTAACTTTCTGAATTAAAGATTGTATTTTAAAAAATCATTTACTAATTTTCTTCTAAGTATTGTAGCTGAAACTGGGCTAAAAAAGACTGATAGTTATTTTTAAGGAGCTTCCTAAAAGACTGTAAGAGCAATATGTGTAAATAATTTCTGATAGGCAAATGAGGTTTTAAAGTAAGAAATGATATTCAAATACTGAACTATAGTTCCTTAACATATTTTTAATAATATTTAATTTTTCGAGAAAGTGGTACAAAACTAAACTTTAGCACCAAATTTAGCATTCATTTCAAAGTAGTACGTTTTTTTTTTTTTTTTTTTTTGGGCATCACTGCTCTCCGGTGGTGGGAGTAGGAGGCCCAGCCCCACTGCTGGAATTGAACCTCCGTCCCCGTGGGCCGCAGTCCTGCGCACAACCACTACGCCACCGGGGCTCAGCCTTTGTTTTTTTTTGAGTAGTAGGTATTAAAGAATGATATTTTACTTTATTCATTTCATCTTAGCAGTACCAGCTGTATATTTCTGCCTGACTAATAATGTTATTGGTATAAATTGTACGGTATTAAAACTGGAGTTATAAGTTCACAGAGTAAGAAGGCATCTTTCATGTCTAGTATCTCACCTAAGGGATTCCATTGACAGCAGCATTGGAAATTTGTCATTCAGTGTCTTAAAGTCTACCAATGATTTGTTTTCTAGGTATAGTTAGGGCATTCACAAATAACCCACAAACTTCATGAATTGAAGAATCTAAAATTCTAGAATCAGCAGATTAATTTGGTTTGTAAAATTGAGAGGCCTGAATAGAATATGTGAAAGTTGAATCAGAGGTGTTCTTCAGACATGGAAATATAATTATTCTCATGGGAGTAACATGTATACAAGGTCAATGTTTGAGATGAAAATCAGTAGTATTTTTCTCTAGGCAGATGCTTGGAAGACATTAGTCCTAAAACCCCCGGTGAATCAGGAGTGAACCTGCTCTTGATTTGTAAATGTTGTGTTAGATCTTTGCCTCTTTTAGAATAGATATCATCTGTTCCTCCATTCCTGGCTTAGTATCCTTTTTAGAGAAATAAAATTTTCTTGATATTTTTCAATCTCCAGATTTACAGCGATGCCTCTTTTGTTAACTATATGTAACATTTGGTTGGAAAGGCCTTAATAATATAAAGCCTTTCTTATAAAAGCAGAGTAGAATTAGACCTTTTAATGTAATGACTTTTTAGTTACTGAATACTAGACTGGGATATCTTTGCTAAATTTTTATAAGGATGACTTTTCATTTAATAAACACTTCTGTAATTATTAATCCAGTTTCTGTCTCTATATTTATACTGGATTTCATATTCAGAAAACCATGCAAAACACAAACAGGAAGCTAATAAAAAACCCAATAACAACGACTAGACAAAACATAGAAAAACCTCAGTTGGCAAAAAAGAAAATACTAAAGGCTGAAAAAAATTCTTACAATGGGTCAAAAGGAAGATCAAGTTAATGAGATATTTTAACCTAATTATGTCAGCCATCATGGACTTTGCAATGTTTGCTGTCTAATAGCAAGACGATTCACATTCCTGGACTATGGTCTAAGGGGATTGATTCACTGGAGGTTTAACCATATGTGTATTTGCAAATGGATTGTAAATAATAAAAGTCCAATAAAAGAGGGAATGCTGTCAGAGCTTAAATCCTCAACACCCAGTTTTCAGAAAGCTCTGGACATTTTTTTTATGTAGTAATACAGGTTTCAAGTGCAAATTTCATTATGCTTAATAATAACTTCCTTTGACAATGTCCATAATTTCAAAATAAGAATATAATTCTCAACATCATTGTATTTTGGGGGTCACACAGGAGATAGATCAGGGAAAAATGTAGAAATTTAGTGTGCACATTTTTTTATCCATTTGAGACTATTTTAGAAGACATAACAAGTCCATGTAAATTTTACTCCATTTAGCTCTTTGGACAGTTCTGAGACTTTGTATTTTTTATACGGGGACTGCTCTTGGGACGTTCAAGGGTTTTAAAATTATCATCATCTCCAGCAACCCTAGTGTGAAAGGTTCCTGAGAAGTAAGATTTTGCCTAGACTTAAGCTTACTCTTTGGTTTCAGAGATCATTGAAGATATTTTGGGTATGACCTCTAGTTTGTCTTGTGTGAGGATTCTGAATTGAATGGACTTTAATGCCAAGTTTTGGGTCAAAGGTTAGGATGAGTTTTTCTATGATCACGAGTGAAATGCAGTTGCTGTTGAGTCTGACTCACGGAGCTCTCATGTATGTCAGAACAGAAGTATCTCCATAAGATTTCCAGTGGCTGAGCGTGGCAAAACACTAAGGGTGTGCAACAGCGCATGGAGTTCCAGATAGAATGCCAAGGATATACTTTGGGGCCAGAGTCTGGCACCCCATGCGACTCCACCAGGGGACAGTCCTGGAGGTCAATGAACAGACCTTGAACTCCTTCAGGTTTTTATATTGTTATTATTTTTATTTTTTTACATATATACTTTATATATGACTTTTTTTTTTTTTTGCTGTTATCAGTTTTATTTTCTTTGGTTGCTTCATTTTAGAATGCCTTTTTTGTACATATTGTTACCTCTGCAGGTCTGTCTAGATAAGATAGGCTGGATGAACAGTCTGGATATGAACAGTGTGGACTGATGGTTTCCAGGGCGACATGGGAGAAGGGGGAAGGAGGGGGAAAGGAGGTGGTGTTGACCAGCAAGGGATAAGGGAATAACAATTATTTCAAAATCAGTGGGTGTGAGAAGTCCGATAGGGATTGATCAAGAGTAATGTAATAGAGAGAAAATACTGAAACCCAAATGGAGGCTGAGCATGGGACAAGAGGAAAGTAAAGGAAACAGAGGAAAGAAATGGGGGGTAAAGGGCACTTATAGAGGTTTAAATATAGGCATGTACATATATTTATATATGATGATGGGGAAATAGATCAACAAGCATATACTTGTAGAGTTAGTAGCACAGCAGATGAGTATTGGACCTCTACTCAAGTACTTCCTCACTGCAAGAACATTTTGTGTTATTAAATTGGCATTCCATGATGTTCGCTTTCACGACATTACTGAAGACAAATGTGTGCATAAGCAAATGGGGTGAAGTAAACTGATGGTGCCCATCTATCAAAAGATGTAGCATCTGGGGTCCTAAAGGCTTGAAAGTAAATAAGCAGCCATCTAGCTCAGAAGCAACAAAGCACACATGAAAGAAGCATACCAGCTTGTGGGACCACGAGGTGTCAAAGGGATGAGTTATCAGGCTTCAAGAACTAAAAATCATAACGTTGCGTGCTCACTTTCCTGATATGATCGCTGATGACAAATGTGTGCATAAGCAGATGTGGTGAAGAAAGCGGATGGTGCCCGGCTATCAAAAGATACAGTATCTGGGGTCTTAAAGGCTTGAGTAAACAAGCAGCCATCCAGTTCAGAAGCTACAAAGCCCACATGGAAGAAGCACACCAGCCTATGTGAACACGAGGTGTCCAAGGAATCTGGTATCAGGCATCAAAGAACTAAAAATTATATCATTATCAATGAGGGGGAAGTACAGATTGGGGACCCAAAGCCCATCAATAGGTGAAGCAACATTCTCTAACAGAGGGGTTGCAGGGAGGAGATGAGCCAGTTAAGGTACAGTGTAGTAATGATGAAATATGCAACTTTCCTGTAGTTCTCAAATGCTTCCTCCCACCCACTATCATGATCCCCATTCTACCAGACAAATCCAGCTAGACCAGGGGATGGACACTGGAGTCGGAAACTTGGGGAATTTAGGATAGATGTTCCCTTAGGACTAGTGGTGGGAGTGGTGATACTGGGAGGGTGGAGGGATGGTGGAATTAAAGGGGGAATCAATTTCAGGGATCTACATATAATCTCTGTATGATATGAAAAAGTACTCATGGGATGTGGGGGGTCGGGGGGGGTGGGTGGCGCAAGGAGGGGAAATATGGGGAGCTGGTACAGGGGGCCTAAGTGGATGGAGGATGTTTTGAGAGTGATGATGGCAACAAATGTGCAAATGTGGCCTGCATACAATTGATGTATGTATGGATCGTGATGAGAGTTGTATGAACCCCCTTAAAATGATTTATTTAAAAAAGGGGGGGGGGAAGGAGCTTATACCAAGCACTCAAGTAGAAAATATTTGGAAATGAGTATGGCAACGTGTACAAATATGCTTAATACAAATGATGTATTGAATGTTATAAGAGCTGTAAGAGCCTCCAATAAATTCATTGGAAGAAAAAAAGATTTTCAGTGGCTGATGTTTGTCTGAAGTAGATTGCCACTGTGTTGGTCTGGATAGACATGAGAAACAAATCCATAGAAACTAATAGGTATATAAGGAAGAGGTTTATATACAAGAGCAATTGAACATTGAGAAAACACCCCAACTCAGTCCAGTCCAAAGCCCACAAGTCTGATATTAGCCCATATGTCCAATACCAGTCTATAAAGTCTTCAGAATCATGGAACACATGCACTGACTCCGAACGCAGGATGATCACAAGCCAGATGCGTAAGAATGTCTTTGGATTCAGTAGCATTGTGAACATCTCTGCTTGCAGGGGTCTCTCTGTGGTTTGTCCAGCTTTAGAGATCTGGTTCATCAGGGCATGTCCATCTGGCTTCTCCTCAGGGATGCCTCACAGGGAGACAACCTTGTCAGTCGAGTGTCTCCTAGGGGAGTGTACATTGGCCGTAGAAAGTCTGCAAGGAAGTGATCTGAAAGAGTTAGTATCTACCTACAAGAAAGAATGACCACATTTCCCAGAATCCTCAGGGAAATGCCCACACAGAGGTCTCATTGGCTATCTCCAGATTGAGAGGCTAGACTCCACCTCTACACTCTTCATCCTCAAATTAACACCAGATGAGGTGACTCCTACAGCCACACCTCTTTTTCTGAGGTGTCTCCGGATATACTGAATCTCCAGTCTCAGCAGCCAAGTACATGAAGCTTTAGTACCATCCCACAATTCCTCTGATAACTTAGGATGACTAAGGTATCAACATGGGCTGCTTTCACTTTTCATTATTTGTATGTTTTCTCTTTCACCAGCTCCATGTTACAGTTTTTCTTTGGGGGGGGGGGGGCTATATATCAGAGCTTTAGTTTTTTCTTGTAAGGATTTTTTGGAATACATGTGTACAGTACCTAGTCTCTATTTCTGACTGGCACATTAGATTACTTAAGAACAAATAGGAAGTTTTATGGACTTGTATTTATAATTCCTTTTGGAATTATCTGTTTCATTTGGAAATGTGTTTGATTTCCAAGTGCATGGATTATCTTTAGATAGCTTGTTATAACAGCAGTTTTTGATTTATCTACATTGTTATCAGAGATTATATTTTGAATAATTTTAATCCTTTTAAGTTCCTGGTGACTTCCTGTATGATTTAACATATTCCTTATCATGAGGAATAGACTTCACACTGAAAAGGATGTATGAAGGGACCTTAAAAACATGTAATTGAAAGATTGAATTTTTCCATGACTTTTTTGAAGCCTCCTCTTACATGTCCTTTTGTGTATTTTATAGATATAAATTCAGTCTGGACAGTGTCTTTGCTGATTTTACATCTAGTTATTGTGTTAATTTTTGAGAGAGGATTGTTAAAAAAATCTACAATGATTCCTGTACATTTTTTCTTTATATGTTTTGTGTGCTGTTTTCCTGACACACACACACACACACACACACACACACACACACACACACACACGTCAAGTGCAATTGTGAGGACAGGGCAGACAAGAAAGTCGATCTGTAATTGTGAGCAATCCTTGAGAAATTTCTCCACCCTCAGGCTGGCTTTGAATAAATATATATTCATTATTGAATGTTTTTTTTATCCTTTCTGATCTTTTTCTTTAAATGTATTTAATAGACACTTTAGTTTCTTAACTTTGCTGCTTGCATATTCTTATCTTTTCCTACCCATTTATTTATTCTTCACTATATTATTTAAATGCAACTTTTGTAGACAGCATGTAGTAGAACTCATTATTTAATTTATTCTGATAAGTACTTCGTTTTAGTATACCTTGATAATTTAATGTTAATATTGATATGATTGTGTTTGTTTTGCGTACTTCCCATTTCTTATCTTGGCTTTTTTTTAGATATCTTTTAGAATTGCACTTTAACTTACTTAGATTGATTTACTAGCTATTCCTCTTTGCATTACCAGACCCCCTATTTTAGGATTTATAATACACATTTTTTCTACAATCACAAATGTTTTTTCCATCTATTCTAAATGGTAGAAGCCTTACCATTTATCTACCTCCCACTCCCCCTGCCATCATTTATATTAGCATTATCATGTGTGTTTAGTTACATGAATTATAAACCTCTCAGGAAAATGTAAAAATTAGACCTTTGACTAATCATGTATAATAAATTGAGGAAATTAAGATTGAAATAAGGATTCTATATTGAATCATATATTTGCTATTTACAATGCTGTTCATTTCTTTTTGTTGATCCTACATTGCCTATTACAGTTTCTTTTCAGCTTGAGAATGTCGTTTTTTGTATTTCTAGTGGTGATGACTTTTCATAATTTTTTGTCTTTAATTTTGTTTTTTCTCATGAACTTTTGAAGCTTCATCTATGATAATGTCTTTATAACATTGTTATTCTTGAACCATAATTTCTCTGGATATATAATTCTTGGTTGGCAGCTTTTATTTCTTCATCTTTCTTCCAGTACTTTAAGAATATCATTCTACCATCTTTTGTGCTTGTTCTCTAGTAAGTTCATAATCATTTGTGCCATGTACCTGTATATAATGTGTTACTTTTCTCTGGGACCTCTCTGTATTTTCTCTTCATCTTGGATTTTAATCAACTTGACTGCTGTGCCTATGTATGGCTGCTCTTGAAATTTATTCTGTTTTGGATTCATGAACTTCTTTATATATTTGTCTTTCAACAAATTTGGGAAGTTTTTGATCCTCATTCTTCCAATAAAAATTTCCCTTTTAATCTTTCTGGGATTCTAATTATATGTTTGTTATAGTTTATACTTCCCCCACATATTTCCGAGTTTCTATTTTTTTAAACGTTTTTCTCTTTCCCTTTTTGATTGGATAATTTCTATTTGTCTTCAAGTTCACTGACTCCTTGGCATCTTTATTTTTCTTGTTTACTCAGTCTCTCTCTTTTTTTGGGTTACGGACATTTAATTCTGCCATTTGCATCTTATTGTTTTTTTCATGTTTAATCATTTTATTGGGGGCTCATACATCATTTCTCATAGTACATAAATACATATATTGTGCCACGCTTCTTCACATGCCTGCAGCTGTTATTGCTCTCTGAACCTCCACCTTTCCATCCGAGCCTCTGACCTCAGCCTCCCATCCCTTCCCCTCCATCCTCGCTCCCCACTCTCCCATCAACTCTCAGTACTCTATAAATTATTGTTTTGTCATAACTTACACTGTTCAATGTCTCCCCTTGCCCGCTCCCCCAGTCTCTGACCCTCCGGTAGGGGGTTATAGGTAGATCCCTGAAGTTGGCTCCCCCTCTCCACCCCACCTTCCCTCCACCCATTCAGCCGCTTCATTCCCACCACTGGTCCCATGGGGTTCATCCGTCCAGGGTTCCCCGCATTTCCATTTCTCATCTCCACAGTAGTGTAGAACTGGGACCATGAAAGTTGGAGGGAGGAAGCCTTCAGGAATGAGGAAAGTTGTATGCTTCATTGCCACCACACTGAGCCTCACTAGCCTGTCTCCTCCCTAAGACTCCCCTGTGTGAGTGTCCTGTTACCCACAGGTGGACCTTTGGTCCCCACTCCGCTCTCCCCCCATTTGTAGTGCTGTGGTTCTTGTTCTTTGCTGTTTGATATCTGCTCCCTTCAGCCCCCAGTGATCACACATGCTAGTGTTTTTCTTCCATGTGGGCTTTGCTGCTTCTGGGCTAGATGTCCATCCATTCACCCTCAAGGCTTCGCGATCCCAGGTGCTTTATCATTTGGTAGTTAGGTGTCATCAGATTTCTCCTCTCTGTTTGCGTCGACTCCCTTCTGTCTTCCATGATCTTGTTACAAGGGCGGGCACACAGTAATATGGTTTTTGTTCTTTGATGCCTGATATCTGGGTCTTTCCACAACTCATGGTTGTGCAGGCTGGCGTGCATCTTTTATGGTGGGCTTTGTTGTTCCTGGGCCATATAACTGTTTTGTTCACCCTCAAACTTTTAAGTCCACGGATGTCACATCTTTTGATAGCCAGATACCATCAGCCATCTTTACCACTCTTGCTCAATCCCCACATGTCTTCAGTGGTTGTCTCATGTGAGATCGCTCACAGTGATATAATTTTTCCTGTTTGATGCCTGAGGCCTGGTCCTTTTGACATCCCGTGGACACTTCTTCCCTGTGAGCTTAGATACTTCTCCGTAAGGTGGCCATTTGTTTATCTTCAGTCTTTGAGACCCCAGACTCCATGTCCTTTGGTAGCTGGACACCATGGGTTTTCTTCACCACATTTGCTTATGGACCTACTTGACTTCAGTGATCACATTGGGCCAGTGAGCATTCTGAAATGCCATATTAGTAGAACAAAGTGTTCTTGCCTTGAGGGAGAGCGCCTGGGTAGGGATCCAAGGTCCAGCTTCTATCTTAGTGTTAAACATATATATATATAAATATATGTATTAGGATTGTTCCCTCCTTATAATATGTGCTTATGTTTACATATGTACATATCTGTGTTTAGACCTCTGTAAGTGCCCTTTGCCTTCTAGTTCCTTCCTCTATTTCCTTCGGCCTTCCTCCTGTTCCACTGTCATACTCGGTCATCATTTGGGTTTCAGTACTTTCTATTACATTACTCTTACTTCGGCACCACCAGGTCTCCCACACCCTCCCCGCCACCGCCTGCTGACTACCCATTGTTTTCCCCAGCCCCAAGTCTGTTTAGGCCCCTCTTCTTCTCCCCTCTCCCTGTGTCCCCCAGTCTTCCTCTCCTCCCCATTGTCCTTTCTGGGTTAGATCCAATTTGGGGGCTCAGCCCACATTTTTTTCCCACCGTATGATCCCCAAAATGCCCTCTGTGATTGTCTACTTTTGTAATGAGCAGGTCCTGTTGTTGTTTGCCCTGTCCCCCCTGTGGCGTAGGTTTCTGCAAGGGCGTAGTCTTCTGGCCATCATGGGCAGGGCTCTGGTCACCATGGGGACTGGACCATCTCTCTCTCATCCTCTGTGTCCACCTGTCTCCATGTGGGTATGACATTCTGGTCCCTCCCCAAGTCTGTTCTCTGCTGCCCCTACTTCTAGGTGTGATGTGGCCGGCCCTGTAGCAAGCTCTTTCATGCCTTCTTCCATGTGCCCACTCTGTCTTCATGGTTGGGTGCTTCACCGTAAGATCTGCATGCCCGCTCCAGCTTCTGTGGAGATAAGACTCGTACTCTCCCCCAGGGTGGACGAGCGTCCTCCTCCCTCTGATATCCTTTCACTTTACCCCCCCCCCTCTGTTTCTTCTTCCCCCCACCTTCCTTCTCCCTTAGTTTGCTGTACCCAACATGTACCTCCCTGGGTTTAGTTCCCCCTCCTCCTCTTCCCCTAAATCTCTACCCAGCTGTTAAGTTTTAAGAGGCTTCTCCTCTATACATACCTTGTTGATTGCACTTACCTCAAGGGACTCATGCTGTATTTCTCCTTTTGTGATTGACTGACTTCACTTAGCATGATTTCCTCCAGCTCCTCGCATGAGGAGACATGTTTCATGTGCTCCTCAGTGCTTTTTAGTGAAGCATAGTACTTCATTGTGTGTATGAACCACTTGTCTCGGTGCTATCTTGACCCTTCCTCTGCATCTTATTGGTTTAAAATTTTCTACTTACCTCTTGAGATAACTGGTCTTCATTTGTTATGGGTTTATTTACCTCAGTGAACATAGATAAAAACTGTTATGAAGTTCTCTTCTCACAATTGAATATCTGTTCTTTTCAGTGTTGCTCTCCATTGATAATTTTTTTTCTAGAGAAGGGGTCAATTTTTCTTGCTATTTCATATGAAGTTACTATGGATTATATGATAAACACAGTGGATATTTCCTTGTGTAGATTTTTGATTACACTTTACTATAAGTTACTATGGATTATATGATAAACACAGTGGATATTTCCTTGTGTAGATTTTTGATTACACTTTACTATATTTAAGAGTGCTTGTGTTTTGTAGACAGTTAATGAGGTTACTATAACAGCATACTCTGTATGTTTGTAACAGTCCAGGGACCAGCCAGAGACTTGAGGATTTATACACAGAATGCTTCTCTAGCTTTCATCTTTCTGAAACTCCCCTGTCATTCTCCAGGAGCCCTGTTTTGTCCAGGCTTCTTCAAAAAGTAGTCTTGTATCAGAATTTTGGTTTCCCTTCAACTACTTTGACTAATGCTAGGACAGAAACTTTTGCTAGCTGCAGGACAAAACTTCAGAAGGAGCGTGCCCATATAGGATAGGAGCTTCCTTAAGGTTTTGAGTTTTTCCTTAAATCTGCCTGTTTTCCTTTCCTAAACTCTTAAGCCCTTGGATGATTTAAAAAAATTTCCTGTACAGTTTTCTGTTAGTGGAAAGAATGATTTATTAGAACTTTACTTTTTCATTCTGAAAGCAGAACTTCCATGTGTATTTTCTGAATGCTGTATTGGTAATAATATCATAGGTGTTTATGAATATTGGGTTTTGTTTTAAATTATTTTGAAATGTTAATGTATAGTTTAACTTGAATTTTTCTTCCTGTAACATGTATGCATTTTATATAGTAAGTTGGACTTTATTTTTTTTTCTCAAATGGGTCAGATTATAACTCAAACAACTTAAAGAACCAGGCAAATTCTTTTATTGTTTTGGGTCACTTGCAAAATTTACTTCAGTTGCCTTTGGTCAAGAATTTAAAATGTATTTGTTCACAGAATTTTTTGTTGTAATCAGATTTGCTGTTGTTAGATGCCTTTAAGTCGGTTCTAACTCATTGACGATCTTAGGTACTTCTGATTAAAACACTGTACAGTCCTAGCGCCATCCTCACAGTTGTTGAATGTTCGAACCCGTTGTTTAAGCCACTGTACCAATCCATCTCCACCTTACCAAACATGATGTCCTTATCGAGGAACTGATCCTGCCTGATAACATTTCCAAAATCCATGAGATAAAATCGTGCCATCTTCACATTTAAGGAGCATTCTGGCTGTACTTTTTTCAAGACAGATTTGTTTATTCTTTTGACAGTCCATAGTTGTGTTCTTGCGTCTTCATCAGTAAGTGCTTCTAGTCTTTCTTCCTTTCATTATATCATTTGTGTATTTCAACTTCTTAATGAGGCTTCCTCCATTTGTGATCCTGGTTCTTTCTCATATCGTCCAGTGTCTCAGGTTAGTTGCTCAACATAGATTAAGTATGGTGGAAGGATACAAGCCCGACATTCACCTTTCGAGATTTTTAAGCCCTGTCTGGTATTCTCTTGTTCTATTTGAATAATTGCTTCTGCGTCTGTGTACAGATTCCAAATATGCTTGATTAAAATGGTATCCCTATTCTTTGCAGTATCACTCGTGATTTATTATGATTCACACAGTCGAGTATCTTCGCATAGTCAGTAAAGTACAGGTAAACATTTCTCTGGTATTCTCAGCTTTTAACCAATACTCAGGTAAAACAGGGATAATCCTCATTCTACTTCCTTTTCTGAATTTGGGTTGTTTCTGGCAGCTCCTTGTTGGAAATCAGACATAATCTTCATAACTAATTTTGAAAATACTAGTTGTAGTGAGTGAAATTCATAATTCCTTTTTGAATGCCTATGTTGTGGGAAACATATTGGTCACTGATTTATACTTTTTCCTTTTTTGGGGGGCCATCACTGCCCTCTGGTGGTCGTGGGAACTACCCAGCGCTGTTCCTGAGAGCTGCCGCTGGATTTGAACAGCCAAGTGAGCGGGCCGCAGTCCTGCACTCAACCTCTTACGCCACCGGGGCTCAGCCCCAATTTCATTTTCCAAAGAGTAAGGTGTTTTAGTGATGCCGTGGTTAAGCACCTGAATGCTACTTGAAAAGTCAGATGTTCAAATCCACCAGCTATAGGAGAAAGATGTTACAGTCCAATTCCCTAGAGGCTCGTAGTCTTGGAAACCCTATAGGATCGTTCTAGTCTGTCTTAGCAAGTTGGAATCAACTTGATGGCATCAAGTAATGAATGAATCCAACATTGCTTTCAACTTTAAAGGGGATATGTCAGAGTAAGAAGTGGGTGTGGAGAAAACGCATAATAGCAACATAGATGCAAAGAAAAATACAAAACAATAGCAGCATAAAGATATAAGGGGCCATGGGCTGAAGAGATTGGTCAGATCTTGCTTCATTTGATGACTTGGAACAGTTTCATAGTGGAAGAGATAGCCGTATTGACCTTAAAGGATGGGTAATTGACAGGAAGGGGCAGAAGGCACCATGGTGTAAAGTAGGGGTGCTCAATACATCATTTGCCATCTACTAGTCTATTGCAAATGTACTGTGGGTAGATCGCATGGCATTAAAAAAATAGACTTAAGGCTATCTTCAATCCCGTCACTTAATTGATATATAGTGCAGCCAGTCAGATGCAATCTTAGGTGTCCAACACAAGTACAAACCACTGCGCTAAGTGTATGTATGAATAAATGGGATAAATAAAAATAAATATGTTTTGCATTTTTGTAGTTGGTAGATCATTTTGACTTGATCATTTCGTAAGTAGTTCGCGTGCTGAAAAAGTTCGAGCACCCTCGTATAAAGCATACGCTCAGTTGGAAAAGCAAACCCACTTCAGTTGCTGTTCTATTCGGAAAGCTCTGTGATCTTCATCCAGTAATTATGTCTCTATGCCTTCTTTTGCTCACTTGGTAATTGAGACCCGCATTTTTTACCTAACAGAGGTTGTCCTGAGAACTGAGATAATACGTAGGTAACATTTCAGTATTTTTTGTTAGATGTCACCAAGGTGGTTCTGACTCAGAGGGGCTCTGTCCAACCATCCACTGCCAGGTTCTTCATCCTCCTCACATTAGCGCCATTGTTGTAGCCACTGTGTCAGTCCATTTCCTTAAGTCTTCTTCTCCTGTGACCCTGCTGGTATTTGAAATACCAGTGATAGAGGGTCGGCATCAAAGCAGCAAACAAGCCAGTGGAATAACAACAAACTGCCCAAAAGTTGGGACATTTTCAGGATAGGGCCTGACGTATACTGTTAGATGCTGTTGGGTTGATTTTGGCCCTGGCTATCTCATGTTACATAGTAGAGCTTTCATGGTGTTGTACTAGGCTGTACTCTTTGTGGAAACAGGGTCCTCAGGACTTTATTTGATGAGGCTGCAGGATGGGGCTTGAACTGCCAGTCTTTTAAGTAGCAACCAAGTACTTAATCATTGCGCATCCAGAGCTCCTCTGGCATGTAGTCCAAAACCAAAGACACATTCTAAATCACAGTGACAAGTCATAGCCATTTAAAATTCTAGTTGAATACTGGCTCCAGGAGGACAGAAACTTAGCAAACAAATTATGAGTGTGATAGGCTGGGTTGACTAGGTAAGCAAATCCAGGGACATTCATGTATATATAAGAAAGAGCTTTAATGAAAGAGTAATTGTATATCAAGAAAACATCTCAGCCTAGTCCAAATCAAGTCCATAAATCTCAGCCCGTAAGTCCTATTTTAGGCCATAAATCTCTCTTTAGACTCACACACCACATGCAATGATGCAAACTGCAGGAAAATCACATGTCTGTGGGTAAAAAGCCTTGTGGAACCAATGGCAGTGGAAGCATCACAGGATTGGCACAGGACTCTGGAACATGGCTTGTCCACAGAAAGACAAGGCAGAGAGAGAGGAAGTTCCCAGAACCCTCATGAGAAGGCCACACCCACAAGAGATATTATTCATTTGTTACTCCACCCCTACACTTATTAACTTGACATGAAATTGTGTGACTTCAGCACAGTGTGTCCCCAGTGCTCAGAACAGTACCTGGCAAATATATCTTTTGGAATGATTGACCTGAGTAAATTGAATGAGTGAACAGTGATTATCTTTCCGTATGTATCTTGCATGATGTTCATCTTCTTGACTCCTGTTACAGAGCCTGAGCATCCTAAGCTTTGATAATTAAGTAGTTCTTCCTATTCAAAGCAGAATGCCTTCTATGACACAGGGCTCTGTATTCTCTGCTCAGTTATTTTCACACTAGAAAATGTAGCAGCTGGAGTTTGTTAAGCATTTCTCTCTTTTTGAAAAGAAATCATCTGCCCTATAACCTCTCTGTTAGTTACAGCATTGCTTGAAACTATATGAAATAACTTGGGCTCTTTCAGATGAAAACATTCCAGTTGTATGCTGACAGTTATAATTTACATAGTGAAGTTTCTCTCCCGCCCCCACCCCGCAAGATTAATTTGTTGTTTCAGTATGTTATTTTATTTGACAGAAGTTAACTAAAGAAGTATATCATGTATACATTTGTATAGAGGCATATTGAAGCAATTTAACTTTGCTTTAAGGGTGGCTTGTGATTTGTATGAATTGTGAGTTAAATCCAAAGCAAGATTAATGAGAAATATTTCAATGAAAGTTATTTATAAAATACACATGTATTATATTATCTGTCTACCTGCTTCTTCTGACTTAAGACTTAATGTCATCCCTTTGGCTTTTATAGAGAAAAGATATAAAAGACATTTATTTGAAGAGCATTTATGCATCACTTGTGAAGTTAGAATGAATGGAAATAATAATAGTACCAACTCCTAGGATTGTGAAAGGTGGAGTGAAACTGTGCATAGAAATTGCTAGTGCAGTGTTTTGATGTAGTAAGTAGTCAGTATTTGTTAGCTATTGTTGCTATATTTTTATTTTTATAACCTTTGTTGGCAAAACTTTTTAATGTGGGAAAAATTTTTCATACCTTGCATTTTGACAGATATTAAGTTTTTACTATATTGAAATGTTATGTCCTTTATTTTCAGAGTCAGTGAAAATTAGATAAGTTTATAGTTTCCCATTTTATTTATTTGATCACAAGTGCAGAGCAGCCTAGTTGTAATCATTAGTTTATTAATAAATTTTTCTCCTGGCTGAGCCCCGGTGGCTTAGTGGTTGAGTGCGGGACTGCAGCCCACTGGCTTGGCGGTTCAAATCCAGCAACAGCTCTCCAGGAGCAAGGCTGGGTCTCTCAGTCCCACCAGAGGATAGTGATGCAAAAAAAAAAATTTTTTTCCTGCCAGCAGTATTTTCTCTCAGAAAAAGTTAAAGATCGACTTATTTTATATTGTCACTATGGCAAATATTCTGGTGTTAAAGATTATTTTTTATAGATTGAATATAGGTAATTTATGCATAGATTATTACGAAAAGGATTCTTGTAATTTTTTTCTTCAAACAAATAGTGGCAATGTTTTGTTAGAATTCTAAGACAAGGACATGGTCGTTGCACCAACAGTGGGTGGAGAAAATGATTTGGTTCTGCCTTTGATGTATGTGTGCTTTGGCAAAAAGGCAGGCAGAAAGGCGAAAATAGATTTTGTTACGTATGTGCTGGTTTTTGAAGATTGCCAGGCGATAAAAAAAAAAAAAATCCTATAAGGAGATTTTGTAAGGATTCTCATTGATCAGAAGGATCCTGCATCCAGCTGTTGGGTGACCCAGGCCAATGGTGAAACAGTTATCCCTATATTACTTTAGGATTTAGAATATAATGGCTTCCAAGTTATTACACCTATGCTGTAACAGGACATAGGAACAATGTGTATATTGCACAGCTGCTAGAGTTGTACAGAGTAGGAGCACAGGTCAACAAATTTGCTTAGTACTGTGCCTTCAGCTTATTATTTGTAGCAAAATTTCAGGAGATTAATTGTCTCTACAAAACAGAGCCCCTGACAGTAATGTTTCCTAAACATTCCCTCCCCCCCAATCTTAGAAATAAATAAAGATTTTTTTAGCCGTGCAGAAGAGTTTACTGTTGTAAAGATTAGAGATTACATAACTATAAAGCACCCAAACACAAGGGTGCAACACAAGGGGCACAAGGGGCAACGTCATTGATTAAATGCAATTCTTGCCCTTTGGGAAGTTCATGATTTTTGTTGTTGTTGTTGTTGTTTTGGCATCACTGCCCTGGTGGGAGTAGGAAGCCCAGCCTTGCTCCTGGAGAGCTGCTACTGGATTTGAACTGTCAACCCTGTGGGCCGCAGTCCCATTACTAGGGCTCAGCATATCATGATTTTTGACTCAGGGCATTTAGTTGTTGACATCCAGTTGGTTCCATCCCATAGCAACCCTATGGTCAACACAACAAGACACTGCATGGGCCTGGGCCATCCTATGCTTGACCTCATTGTTGAAATCCCTTTGCCAGTCCATCTCCTGGAGAGACTTTCTGTTTTCATCGACCCACTCCTTTAATGGTCATGATGTCCTTCTCCAGGGACTGACCTCTCTTCATAGCACATCCAAAGTATGCAAGACCAGGTCTAGCTAGCCATCCTTGTCTCCGAGGAACACTCTGGCTTTACTTTGTCCCCCACAGATCGGTTTGTCCTTTCACCAGTCCACGCGACTCTCTATTCCTCTCCAGCACCACAATTCAAATGGATTGATTTTTCTTTGTTGTTTTTTATTCAAGCAAGAAGGGCAGACCAATAAAAATAATGTGTGACATGAGTGACTAGAAGTTATCTCTTCAAAGACTGTCTTCATATATTTAGATCTTTTCAGTTTTTTTTTTGTATTAAGTAAAACCTCAGCAGTCAATATGTTAAATATAATATATTGTGGTTAATTTAGGTCTGGGAGTAACGAAAATTAACTAGTCTTTTGTGTTTCTATCTGTGGTTCTTTCTTTTAAATAACAAAACTTGTAGCATTACTTAATACTCTGTCCATGGAAACCAAACTGAATCTTTGACACAGGAAGATTTTGTACATAGTGTCAACATTTTCAGGGTATATAACTGTAGATATAGATGGGACAAATGATTGTAAAGCATCTTTAATGCAGGATGTTCCTACTAGGTAGCTCCCCACCCCACCCCCACCATTACCAAAGTAAATACGTTGTATTAAGCTTAACTACAGAGAGTAAAAATGCTCCTTAGTGTGTCTAGATTATTGATGGTTTTGATAGTTTGAGTATATTACAACGCATATCTTAATGAACTTTGGGTAGAAGTTTACACAGCAAATTAGATTCCTTTTGGAAAATTCATACACACTTACTGTTCAGAGACATTGTTGGGTTTCTGGAGTGGGGTAGCCCTCAGTTCCTGCTAAACGGCGCTGAGACCTTGATTCTTGCTACATAGACCTGAAAGATTTCTTGTCGCAGAAGCACTTTTGTATTTCAGCGTTTTTTGTTGTTTTTTTATATTAATTATTATGCTTTAATCATGGTCAATTTGTAACAATGAAAATACATCCTGCGTATCAGATATTTGCATTATGATTCATAATAGCAAGATTACAGTTATGTAATAGCAACAAAAATAATTTTCTGGTTGGAGTATTTCAGCGTTTTCATGAAAGAAAGGAAAAGTTTCTGGTTTTACAGTCTCTTAATTTTATGGTTTTTTTTCTTTTTAAAATCATTTGATTGGGGACTCATACAACTCTTATCACAATCCATACATACATTGTGTCAAGCAGGTTTTACAGTCTCAGAAAGGGTACATACTATTTCTTGAAACATGCTAAGCCGCACTGGAGTTCCCAAGTGGGTCGGAAAACACATGTGGAAAAGAACAGTTGCGGAATTGGAAAATCCCAGGAGACACTGAGAGCACCTGAGGAGGCCCTAACAGGCATGCAGCTCTAGAGAACCTCCGTTAGAGCATGCCTCTGAGCAGGACAGAGTTAAAAAAGAGACCTGGCTTTCCTGCAGTGGATTATTTACTACTTCTGGCTGGGGAGGTGTGGTTGAAGGTATTGGTTGACCTTATTGACTGCATTAGGCATTAGGCCCACCTGTGTGAGGTATTGATTGATTCTGTGAAACAAAGAGAGTGGGTCATTATCATGTGATTCTATGGTTGGTGTGTATGTGTTTGTTTTTAAAAGTTGTTTTGATTGAATCAGTGTGGGGTCCAGCCTGACAGAAGATTCTGATGAGCAATGTGCACAATTAAAGAAGACAAGACAGAAAGCTGAGCAGTGGGGACTCAAGCAAAAAGGGGGAGAAGAGCCTCTCGTTTATATAATAATGGTTTTTACAGTTCTTGAGGCACACATGCCTCTTGTTATACGTACACATCAAACAAATGGGCAATATACTGATCTTGAGTATTCCAGGCTCTCAATGGGCAATTCTTCAAAGGGAGTCCCAGGCATGAAAAAGATGAGATGGAAAGGGAGCGGATTGACGTACAGAGAAGCATTCTTTCACTGTGTATGTGAGCAGCCAGGGGTCTCTAGGAGACAGCTTTATTTTAGCATTTATGGGGGGTAGCTGTGTGGGGAGAAACATCCTTTCTGGAATCTGTGCATTAAGGACTGTGGAGAAGTACCTCTCACCAGGTGGGGATGGTGTGCCAAGCCCTTTGGTCACGAGTGCTGGGAGCAGGCCACAGATACTTCCTTCCAAGTCTTTAGTTTCCCACAAATCAATATGCAAATATGATTTACCAATTGATTTTTTTCTTTTTATTTATCATTCTTCCTTTTTTAGACCCTGGATATATATGGTATTAATCCACTCTCGATGACATATTACTATAAGAAGTTTTTTTTTTCTATCTTGTTTCTCTCACCCCACTCACTGACTTTTACCACAGCCACCATCTAGCTCATACCTCTAATTTAACCCATCTTCATGCTTTTTAGGATCATTGATATTGTATCATTTCTATGCTTGAAAACCATCAGTAAATAAAGAAAACATGGAAAATATGTTCGATATGGTTTTCTTACATGGAAACAAATGGTGGGTCTATATGCTTCTCTAGCTATGGATTATTTCAGGAAAGATAAGGAATTATTAATAATACTTATCATTGTGGAAGAAAAGTGAATCAAGTAACAAGGAGACTTTAAATAGAAATTATAAAATGCTTTCTAGTCATGTTAAACAAATCTTATTTTTTAGGGGAATTACTTAAAAGGCTTCTTATTAACACTGAGTATGAACCTGGTGTGGATGAGCTTTTCATTATGTGACTCCAGCCTATCCTCCCTTTAATTCCCTTCCAGGATATAGCCCTGCTAGGGGGCATTCTTAGGGTTAGAATGTTTAGTGACTACCATCAGCATTAATGCAAAGGGAATAAGAGTCTAAATTTTCTGTAGTGCTCAGTATAGCCCATCTAAATTTCTGTAGCTTTTGAATATAATCCAGCCCCCCCCATAGATTCCATGCAACTGTAGGTAAATTATAAACCTGTAAATAACCATGCTTTTAAGTTAGATGTACATATATATTTATTTAAAGCTATGTATTTTAAAACTTTTAATCTTAAAAATCTTTTTTTACCCACCAGGGCAGTGAAGCCACAAAAGAAAATCTTGTTTTATATTTAATATTTTTATAATTAGTTGTGTGTATGAATTATTTGTCCTATCAGAATTTGAACCTCAATAGAATTTGAGCCTCTTGGTGGGACACGTATACTTTTTTTTTTTTTTTTAAGTCTTTGCAATCTCTTCTGGGGGGGGGGGGCATCACTGCCCTCTGGTGGTCGTGGGAGCTACCCAGCGCTGCTCCTGAGAGCCGCTGCTGGATTTGAACCGCCAAACCCATGGGCTGCAGTCCCGTACTCAAACACTTAGCCACCAGGGCTCAGCCAGTCTTTGCAATCTTTTGTTACCTTATTTTTTTTCGGGGAGGTGGGGGTAAATCACTGCCCTCTGGTAGTCGTGGGAGCTACCCAGCACTGCTCTTGAGAGCAGCTGCTAGATTTGAACCGCCAAACCCGCGGGCCGCAGTCCCACATTCAACCACTTACGCCACCGGGCCTCAGCCCTTGTTATCTCAATTTTTATGACAAGAAAATGATAATGTAAATTGTTACAAGATTATTATTGGCTATTAAACTGGTTAGATTAAACTGGGTAGTACATGTATTGACTAGATAAAGAGGCTAGAAGAGTATGTATGTTGGAGAAAATTGCACAGCATTTTAACAAATAGTAGGCATTCAAGAGATGATGTTGGCTAAAGTATCTGGGTAAGTAAATTAATGATTAAATAGAACATTCTTAATTTTCATAAGGAGCAATAAAAAACTTTTCTAAAACTAGTATTTATCTTTGGTAAAAGTATATACAACCAAAGATATTCTGTTTCAAGAATTTCTACATGTACAATGGCCTTGTCTTTGTACTTAAAGTAGTACTAATATTCTCAGTCTTTCTCAGCATATTCAACCACCATTATCGTAACCTCTCTGTTCTTGAAGCTTCAATCATTTGAGCTTTCTGTCAACCTGTGTCACATGCAAGTTCGATATAGATGTGCTTTACTAATAAGGAAACTTTTGAAAAAATTATTTAATACTTCAAAGGATTGTTTTGGTTTAAAGTTTAAGGATTGTTTAAGGTCACTAGTTTTTTCCAACTTCATGGCTGCACACAGTTTGAATTCTATTCAGTATTTGAATTTCTTTTCCACAGGGTTTGATCAGGATTCTTCCATAGCATTTTTGGTTAAGACATTTATTAATAATACCTACCCCAAAATAATAATACCTATCCAGTTTTTCTAGTCTCATGGCAAAGGAGATATTGATGACCAGTATTTATTTGTTTATTGTTATTTATTCATTTAAGAATTCATACCTAAGTGCTTTCTATATGCTGGCATTGGTGCAAGTCTTGGGGATATAATGGTGACGGGAGACAGTGCCCTACCTGAGGAGATTATGTAACTATTTGGTTACTAATTTAAATATGAATTCTGTGCTCTCAAACCTGAGTTTCAAGAACATATCAAGTACAGATTTGACACACTGAACGCCATAGACAGAAAAACTGATAGGCTATGGGAGGACATCACGAACATCATTCATGAAGAAAGTAAAAGGTCCCTAAAAACACTGGAAAGAAAGAAAAGAGCAAAGTGGATGTCAGAAGAGAGTCTGAAACTTGTTCTTAATCATAGAATACCTAAAGCAAATGGAAGAAAGGATGAAGTAAAAAAGCCGAGTAGAAAATTTCAAAGGGAAAGCTCAAAAAGACAAAGCCAACTATAATAATGAACTGTGCAATGATCTAGAATTAGAAACCGAGAGAACTCAAGAAAAAATTCTAGTCTCCACTTGCAACCTTGAAAGATTCTATGGATAAAATATTGAATGATGCAGGAAGCATCAAGAAAAGATGGAAAGCATACACCATGTCACTGTACGCAAAAGAACTCGTTGACAGTCTGCCATTTCGGGAGAACCAATGGTGCTGAAGGAAGAAGTTTAAGCTGCAATGAATGTATTAGCGCCCCTCAATCACCCCGTCCCCCACAAAGGTTCTAGGTATTGATGGAATACTAATTGAAATGTTTCAGCAAACTGATGAAGGTTTGGAAGCTCTTACTTGTCTATGTTAGGAAATTAGGAAGACAGCTACTTGACCAGCTGATGGAAGAGATCATATTTGTACCTGCTTCAAAGACAGATAACCCAATAGAATGCTCAAACTAGAAACAATCTCATTGATATCACATACAAGCAAAATTTTACTGAACAAAGCATATCTGATGTCACATGGATTTTGACTGAATGCAGAGTACCAGAAAGATGTTTATTTGCATTTTATTGGCTATGCAAATATATTTGATGGTGTGGAACATAACAAACTCTGAATAACTTTGAGAAGAATGGGAATTCCAGAACACGTCCCTGTGCTCATGAAGAGGGAGGTACAGGGATCAAGAGGCAGTTGTGTGGACAGAACAAGGGAATACTGTATGGTTTAAAATTAGGAAAAGTGAATTATATGGTGAGGGTTACATCTACATACCGTACTTGTTCAATGTGTATGCTGAGCAAACCATCTGAGAAGCTGGCTTATATGAAAAAGAATGTGGCATCAGGATCGGAGGAAGGCTTATTAACAACTTGCAAAATGCAGATGATACCTTGCTTGTGAGGAGGGTGTGAAGCACTTGCTGATGTAGATCAAGGATTGCAGCCATCAGTACGAATTATGACTCAGTGTAAAGACTAAACTCCTCACAACTTGATCACAGGTAACATCATGGTAAATGGAGAAAAGGCTGAAGTTGTCAAGGATTTTGTCTTGTCCGGATCCACAATCAATGCTCGTGGAAGCAGAAGTTAAGAGATAAAATGATAAGTTGCATTTGGTGAGTCTGTTGCACAAGACCTCTGTAACAGAGTATTGAAAAGGAAGGATGTTGCTTGGACTAAGGTGTGCTGGATCTAAACTGCGGTATTCTCCATTGCGTATTCTCGCATGTGTAAATTGAGTGTCGAATAAGGAAGACTGGAGGAGAGTTGCTAAATCTGAGTTGTGAAGCTGGCACAAATATTGGAAGTCCCATGAACTGCTAAAAGGACAGGCCAATCTGTCCTACAAGTACTACCTCAGTGCTCCTTAGAGGCAAGAATGGCAAAACTTACATTCTTTGGACATAATTTTCAAGTGAGAACAGTCCCTGGAGAAGGACATCAGATTTTGTAAAGAGAGGGCCAACAAAGGAGGAGAGGCCCTTGAGATGGAGTGACACAGTTACTTCAACAATAGCTCAAGCTTAGGAACAGTTGTGCGCATGGTGCAGGGCTGTGCAGGGTTTTCTGTCGGCACCATCTGGATGGCGCCTAACAAACCACAGCATACTAGTTTTGGTGGTCAGAGTGTGAAATAGCTTTTCCCGGTGGAGAATAAATATGAAGAATTACTTTTAGTAAAGTAGATTTGTGTATTCTTTTTTGTTTTAGAAAATAACTAGACTCATCCATTATATCCAAAATGACAGCTTGCTCGCATTGTTAATCCTCACAATAACAATAATCAGTGATCATATAAACATATTAATGAAGTTTTTGGCATCTCTGAGAGAAAGGTTCTTAAAGTATTGTTGTTTCAAATTGTTTCTATTTATATAACGATAATAAATATATTCTATTTATCATCACTGCTAATTTAGCTATATTGAGAAAAAGCATATGAATTGAATTTCATTGTTTTAATTAAGGAGACTTTAAAGTTTAGCAGTAAAAAAAATTTAATATTTGTGATTTCACACTTAAAATTGTTTCTTCTTCACATAATAGGTATTAACTCCACAAAAACTGGAATTGCTAAGAGCCCAAATACAGCAAGAATTAGAAACACCAATGAGAGAGCGTTTTCAGAATCTTGATGAAGTAAGTAATTTACTTAAAAAAAAAAAGCCCAATGCATTTATTTCCATCTGTCTGTAAGGCTTTATGAAAGCACCCTACAATATCTCCTTTTCTTACTCAGAGCTTCTGCACCCTGTTATATTTCTGACCTCTTTTTTGTTTATCCACATTAGAAGCCTTGATGCTGCATTGGTTTGTCAAGAGCTCCTGCTACAGCTATCAGTCTGCCTTAAATAGTCTTCCTCTAGTTGTAGGTTTGGCTGACTTCCTCATCTTTTTAAATTAAGTCTTTGCTAAAAGCCCCCTTATTGAGACTCCCTTCCTTTCCAGCATTTAATATTTCAACCTGACTTTTTTTAAATCACTGCTTGGACTGCTGGATCCTCTCTTATCCTGCTCTAAATTTTTATCTTTTCTCTAATACTTACCAGTTTCTCAAAGCTTATACAACTTACTGTGTTTATTCTTTTTGTCCCCTTTAGGAAATGAACTGTGTGAGAGCTGGACCCTCTATTTGTTTTGCTCACTGTTACATCCCAGTATTCCTGTGTTTAGTAGTTCCTCAGTATTTTATGAGTGAAAGAATGACTTACTGCAGCCCCAGAAAAGTAAAAATTTGTCAGTTTTACTTTAGTTTGAGATCAGTCTTCTAAGAAGTATGGGTTTAAGATGACTAAACTTTTATAGGAAATGGTGCAAATATGAAATATCTTAGGTAGTAGAGTAGACATTTGGTATATCTTATTTAACAAATATAGCAAGCCTTTTACATACAAATTAGTATTGTCCCTTTTAGAATAAACTCCTTTGAGAATCTCTAGTGATGTTGACCTTACAAAAAACAATTGTGGAATATCTTTTATGATGGTTGACTGGGCTGGTAATATCTTTTCAGCCTCCTCCTTTGTTGTGGCAAAGCATTATATTTGGGAGTAGTTTTTGCTTTATTTTTAGAAATAAAATCACTTGTGGCCAAGCTAAGTAAAAATGTTATAAAAAAAGCAACAACCTCATAGTCTATCTCTCTTAAAATCATGCAGCCTATTTTCTTGTTTTGTAGACTAGCCTTGAAGGAAATCTTTCAACTTAAAATTTACAGGGAGCTGAGTATTGTAGGAAACATGCTTTTCTCATTACCTAATTTCTGATGTATATTGAAAATAGTGTCTTTCTAGCATCTTTCGACTCTATTGTCCAGGTTTTACAGAGTTGTCAGCATGTCAGCAACTTTTGTAGTGTGTTAAAAAAAAAGCAGGATTGGAGCACCTGAAGGATTTAATGTGCTTCTTTTATGAGTGTTGGTAGTACATTTATTATGGTTTGGTTGTTTAGTTCAGCCATCGTGATGATATTTAATTTAACCTTAAGTTACCATATTGAAGATTCAAATAATTCTTTGTTTTCTTTGAATGAATCTAGTTAATCTTTTAGGAGGATATTTCATATTTAATAAGTTTTTCTCCCCCAACGGTTATATGTTATCTTGAAAAGTGTGCTGCAGTCTTAAGTGTTATTTCATTGATCCAAGAGATCAAAACTTTTGGCATACTGTACATATTTATTTAATGAGGTTCAGTGAGGAGATAAGGCTTATTGAATAATAATTGTTGTTTATGACCATCTCAGGAATGTACTAGCCCTGTCTGTACGATACTTGCCATGAGAACATTTCCAATAAAATTTATTAATTTTTTCAGAATGACGATAAAATAATTTAAAATGGTATTTTAAAGGTGATATTTTTGGGAGTACAGATTTCATCTATAAACTTGTAAAAAACTGCAATCTCCTTTGAATTTAGGAAGTGGAGAAGTATAGATCTGAATATAATAAACTTCGTTATGAACATACATTTCTAAAATCAGAATTTGAACACCAAAAAGAAGAGTGTTCACGCATTTTACAAGAAGAAAAAATAAGATATGAATCAGAGGTGAGTGATGACTGATCTTATACTAGTCTAGTCATTACATTATTTATTTTTAAATTCCAATTTAGAGTTGATTGTATCAAGTTTTATTACTAATGGTGAAATGTTTGTTGTGAATATTGTATCATATTCCTTATAGCAACATTTTTGTTTTGATTGTTCTGTTTTGGCTATTTGGTTTCTTTTTCTTTTCCTTCCATTAGTCTGTCAGTGGAGAGAGATGACTTTGAGGATTTCTTGTATTCAAAGTCTCTTCTTTACAGAGACAGACTTTTCTTTGCAAATTAATTTGTGCAACTCCTTATTTAGTCCTTCTCCTTCTGCTTGTTGGAACCAAACCACACCTAAAAGGTCACTACCTGCCGTCCCATGCACATTCTTCCACCAACTCAAGCAGGGAGTTTCACCTTAGAGTGTGCCCATCACATTCATGAAATAGATGGTCTTTTTGATAGCTGCAGTATCCTCTTTCTCAGCAGCCTACTACATTCACCCATATTCTACTTCCAGTGCTCTTGGTTGCTCTTCTGTTTATTTAAGGGTTTTCCTCTCAGTTTTGCTAGAAACTGAGTGTGCATTTTTGCTGTTCTTTTATTTTATTGCTTTTGGGTTATTTTTTGAGATGGAAGGTTAGATATACCAATTTTATTGTTCCATGTTCAAATCTAAACTAACACCAGTTTTGAATTTTAAAAAGAATTCATTGTGTAGCTGTGGGGTACATTCTCTGTGTGAATACCTGCATACTCATATTTATTTGTTGTGTTGTCTTTAATTGGAACAAATTAACCCCCCTTTACAATTTTTACTATTTGTAGTATTCTCGGTATCTAGTACGGAGTCCTGGTGGTGTGTCATGGTTATGTGTGGGGCTGGCTGTGATCTGCGTAGTTGGCAGTTCAGAACCAACAGCCAATCGGAGCGAGAAAGACTTGATTTTCTGCTCCTGTAAACAGTTACTGTGTTAGTGCAGGGAGACTAGAGAAAGTCATAGACACTTAGGTTTGTTTAGAAAAGAGCTTTATATTCAAGAGCATGGTAATTGAATATTGAGAACACATCCCAGCCCAGTCCAGATCAAGTCTATAAGTCCGATATTAGCCCATATGTGCAATACTAATCTGTAAAGCGCTCTTCAGATTCAAGAAACACATGCAGTAATCCCGAATGCAGGAAGATCACAGGCTAGTGCGTGGGAAGCTTTGTGGATCCAATGGCTTTGTAAGCCTCTCAGCACTGAGGCAGGGATGCTGGCAGGGATTGTCACGTGGCTTCTGCAGCTCGGAGCACTAGCGTAGTTCCATGTGTCTTGACGGTTGCATTGTCTCCCCCAGGGAGCGAGCCTAGAGAGAGTGTCTCCTGCCTCCAAGGAGGAAAATGAGTTACCAGAATCCTCAGAAGGCCATGCCCTCACAAAGACCTCATTGGGTATGACCTGATTGACAAGGTAGACTCTACCCCTTTATTCTGAATTCTCACACTGACACCAGATTATGTAACTACCACAAGTACAGTCTTGGAAACTCACAGAGGGGTCACTGTTCAATCAGCATTGACTAGATGGCGGTGATGAGTTGAGTCATCTTGTAAAAATTATAATACTGTTATTTGGATGAGACTGAATTATGCTCTGCACATCATTTATTCTAATTGGCAATTGATATGTAAGAAGTTGTGTGCATTTTGGGTCATTTGAGTCTGTTAACAGTATAGTGGTATCACTCAAAACATATTGGTCATCAAGCTGATTCGCACTCAGACTGACTCTCGAGAACAGAATACAAATGTTCCTGAGTTTCCAAGACTAAAATCTTTATGGGAGCAGACAGCTTCTCTTTTCTTCCTTTGAGTGACTAGTGGATTTGAACTCCAGACCTGAAGTTAGCTGGTCAGTGCTTAACCCAGATAGCCACCAGGATTTTTAATGTAGTAACAAACCCATTCCCGTCCAGTCAATTTCACCTCATAGCAACTTACTATGGGGCTCCTGAGACCTGAGTCCTTTGGGGAGCTGGTAGTCTCATCTTTTCCTTCTTAGTAGCTGGGGGGTTTGACCATGTGGTCAGCAACCCAGTGCCCAACCCCCAGCACCACCAGATGCCCTCCAGGAATACTTCGTGATAGTCCTTTTTATTTAAAAAGTACTTTCAGAGAAGCTGATACCAAGAGCTCAGGTAAAAGAAAATGTTTTGAAAATAATGATGATGGCATTTTATGTACAAATGTGCTTGATAAAATTGATATATGGATTGTTAAAAGAGCTGTGAGAGCCCTCAATAAAATGATTTATATCAAAAAAACCATTTAGAACTTGAAATGCATTTGTATATGACTTCATTGTCATTTAGCAGTGAGAAGAACAAGGCTATTTAATACTTTTAAACCAAGACATTGAGGTATAGGATAATTTAGCAGCCTAGGTTACAGTACATTTCAAATATCCCAACTCCTGGCTCTGAGTTTGAAATTTGAAATTACCAATGGCTTGAAGTTGCCTTTCTAATTAGAGGCCATTTAGCAACTATAATTTTGTCAAGAAGTCAGTTGATCCATACTACACGTGAGTATCAAAAGTTTTGAATCCATAATTATAACCAACTTAAAAGTATTGCATGTAAAACATTTTTTGTGTGAAAAATTGGAATGATAAAAATTTTCAGCCTAATATGAAGACCTGTAAAGAGTAATTACTGGGGAAATTATTATAATTTATACTTTTAAAATTGAATGGTGGTGTTTACCTGCTAGCAATTATTTGTATTCTCTAGTTTCTTAATTTTGTTTTCTTAAAGAAGGAAACTTGCATGTAAAAGCTGATGATTAATCTCTTTCCCACCCATGAAAGACCTAATGATACTCATTAAAAATTTTAAAGGGTCAGTAACATCATTAATTTTCATAATTGTAATCTCTTAGGACATTCTTAAGAAACTGGAGATAAACTGCTAGCTAAGGAGTCATAATTAGCAGAAACTAGAAAAGTAAGACTTTGTGATATGACTGAAGTTATTTTCCTTCTTCCAAGTTGATTATGAAGTAGCATTATTAATTAGTGCTTAATTGGAAATTTGCTTTAGTTTCATCACTTATCTTTAAGCTTCAGTTTCTATATATAGTAATAATAAAATGATGAAGTGGTTGTGGATCAAGGAACAGTAGGAAAAAAATCAAAGTAAGTGGTTCAATCAGAAAACTTTATATTAATTTACTGGAATAAAAAGTTATACTTTTGGCATTCATTTAGGAATAATACAGGGCTTGTACTTACTTATTTCTACAGATAATAAAAGAAACTATGGTATTTTTTAGTGTTTTTTGCTTTTTAGGGAAATACTTTTAGGAAGATTTTGTTAATGCTTTCCAGAGAAACATTTCAGGAATTCACACCTCCTTCCTGGTATTCTGAGTGAAAGCAATATATGAACGAGTATCTTTATTTTATGAAAAATATGTGCCCTGGTTTCTCAATGTATTTTTCCCCAAATTGTTATGAAGCCAGGACTTTATATAAATGGAATTCTGAAGTTAAATATTTATACACACACTCACACAATTTATTCCTGGTATTACTGTGTTTTCTTGGTTAGAACTGTGATCTTATATTAGTTTGCGAAAAGCAATGAACAGTACGTGGCTTTCCTGGAGAAAGATGTGACAGTCTGCTTCCATAAACATAGGAGGCTGTTGTGCCATCTCATAGGGCCACTGTAAGTCATAATTGACTCAATGACAATGGGTTTTGCTTTTGATTTGTAGCTATACTGGTAGACTGGTTGAGTGAAAGAAATACGGGTACTGTGTATGGGGTGGTATGTAGATTGCATGAGAAAAAGTGGGCAAGGAACAGTGCATCATATGAAAAACCACCCAAGTCACTATGAGTTTTCATGATGTTCTTCAAACTGATGGAGTTTTTCCCTCAGCATTTGTGTGATGTTAATGTGGACATATGAGAACCCAGAGTCCCTGTGGCATGAAGAAGAGCCTATCTGGGCCCTGGCTGTACTATGTGCTATGCCTCCCACCCTTTACAAGATGAGAACTACAAAAACTGATGGTGTATTTCTGAATTTGATTATGTCAAGAGGCATCTTGACACCTCTGAGAACACTTCCTTTCATGTTGGGGGGTTCTGAAGTTGTAATCTGGAGTGTGCCATTAGGTCCGGATGGTTCTTGTATCTAAAATATTCCAAGTTCTCTAATCAGAACGCCTCTCAAGATTCCCCTGAAATACATCATAATGCAGAAAAGTCTCACACATTCTACTATTACCTTAAACCTAGAAATATAGGGTTGATTTTAGGCAACCTTTTAGAAGGGCTTTGTGAAGTGTTACAAATTTCTTTGTCAATTTTTCCCCTCCAAACTTTATTAAAGTTTTTTTTATGGGCTAGAATGCAAATTAACAACCAATTACTTAACTACTGGGCCACCAGGGCAGCTGCAAATGACTTACATAAAAAAAATCAGTATTTTAAAATACTTGTATGTTTGTTTTGTGTGACCTCTGGACTTTACTTAACCTCTGTGTGCATCACATAACTGCACAGATATTTTAATATGTGAAATGATATTAATACAGCAGACCCTTGTGCATCACAAGTTTGAACTGTACACATTCACATATATGGAGATTATTAACAAAACAAAATACAGTGAACAAATTATTCTCTGGGTTCTCATGCACTTCTCATCATATTCAGTATAATACCGTAAACACTGACTACCATAAATATTGGGGTACAAATGAAATGCCACTAGTGATGCTGGAAAGGCTCTTAAGAAGCAGAGACACTATTTTTTAGGAAGTTAAATTGCTTGATATTTATGGTTGAGATGAACAGCTGCAGTTGCCTTCATTTCTTGGTACATGAGTATAGCATAAGGATTGCTGTATTAAAAAAATAGAGGAACTGGGTGAAGCATTTGCAGCAGTTACACTTGCAGGTGCAAAAACTTTGCACGTTTATGAAATACTTTTTTATCTCATTAAAAATATGACTTATATGGGTGCATTATGTAATTCATCTAAAATACAAAATATGAGTTAGTCATCTGTGCTATTGGTAAGGCTTCTCGTCAGTAGTCGTCTATTAGTAGTTCAGCTTTGAGAAAACTAAAATTTGAAATTTGATGCTGCAGGAGGGAGTCCACGCTCCGAACCCTTTTGTTCAAGTGTCAACTCCAGTAGCTATTTCATGATATGTGAGAATAGAAAAGTAAAATGTGAAGTGCTGGGGAGCTGGTGGTGGGGGCCTAGGTAGAAGTTTCTAGAATGATAATGGCAACAAATGTGCAAATGTGATCTGCATACAATTGACATATGTATTGATCATGATAGGAGTTGTATGAGCTCCCCCCAAAATTGAGTTTTTTAAAAAGTACTTGGACAAGTGCCTAATACATTGAAAGCATTCAATCTGTGTTAGCTATTACTGTTGGAAGAGTTTTTTCACTACAATTATCTTAAAGGTTGATGGTTTGAGTCCACCAGAAAGGGGGAACTGATTACACGGATCTACATATAACCCTCTCCCTGGAGGACAGACAACAGGGAAATGGGTAAAAGGAGAAGTTTGGCAGTGTAAAATATGACAAAATAATAATTTATAAATTATCAAGGGTTCATGAGGGAGAGGGGAGCAGGGAGCAAGGGGAGAAATGACCTGATACCGGGGACTCAAAAAGAAAGCAAATATTTTGAGAATGATGAGGGCAACAAATGTACAAATATCTTTGACAAAGTGTATGTATGTATGGATTGTGATAAGAGTTGTACAAGCCCCCAATAAAATTATTTTTTTGTGGGCATCACTGCCCTCTGGTGAGAGAAGGAAGCCCAGTCTTGCTCTTGGAGAGCTGCTGCTGGATCTCAACCGCCAACCCAGTGGGCCGCAGTCCCGCACACAACCACTACGCCACTGGGACTCAGCCTGGTCAATAAAATTAGTTTTAAAAAATGTTATGTCAGAAGAAGAGCAAAATAAATCAAAAACAAAGATGTAGTGATCCTTGAAATTAAAAATAGAAACAATAGAATAATCAATGAAACAAAGGGTAAAGTCACTGATAAGTACAATAAAATTGACAGCAAACTGACAAAATACAATAGAAGTCACTATAGCCCTGCCTCATCCGAAGGATAGTGAAAATTTATTTGACTAACTCTAGACACACATTGGACACCACAGGTGAAGGGGATCAATTTCTTGAATGGCACATACTACCACAACTCACCCAACATGAATTATATATTTTGAATTGTCATGACTATTAAAAAGAGGAACTTGGCTTGATGGTTATGCGCATGACTGCCAACCAAAAGGATGGCAACTGGAACCTCGCCAGTGGTGCCAGGGAAAAAAACTTAGCCATTTGCTCTCATTAAGATTAGAAAAGCAAAAAACGTTATCGAGTTGGTTTTGACTCCGTGTAACCCTAGGAGAGCATTCAGCTGCCCCTGGCGATTGCCAAGCCTGTCATCATCGTTCTCTCTTAGAGTGGTCGGTGGTCTCAAAGTGCTGGCCCAACACACAGCCCACTATGCCACCAGACTCCTGATTGCCCATGGGCAAGCTCTAGTCTCACCTGGCATTGATCTGAGTCAGAAGCACTTAACAACAGTGACGTGACGACCAAGGAAATTGAATTCATAATTTTAAAACTTAGAAAAAAGTGATTTGAGTGGAGAATTCTGACAGGTGTGTAAAGAAAATTTAAGTCCAGTTCTACATGATCTCTTTCAGAAAACAGAAAAAGAGAAATGTTGCCACTGGGGGAATCTAGGTAGAGGGTACCTCAAATCTCTCTCAGAAGTACATGCGAGTTTACAATTACTTGAAATAGTTTAATTAACCTGAGAAAGAAGGCACCTTCTTAAAACACAGAACAGAAATCAAAGATAAGGATGGCAGCGAACTTTTTGGAAATAATAGAAATCAGAAGACAGGTGAGAGCAGGTTTTAAAAAATACCCAAAGAAAAAGAAATACAGGTTGTCCTATTCCAGAGCCTGTATTCTTCAGAAGTAACAATAACTCAGGGACAGTTTTTTGTGTACTTGGCCATTTAGATGTAGTGCTCCCCTCTGAAAACAACTTAATCCTAATCCGGTTTAAGCCTATATTCCTTATGCTTTTATTCAGCATTTCTTGGAAAAGTAAAATTAACACATCATTTTCCTGTCTTACAAGGCAGACTTGGCTAAATTCCATAAAAGAGAACTTGAAACAAAGCCTCTTAGAAATTTAGAGGGAGAATTGGGAGTGTAACAAGTTAAAGACATCAACATCAAGGAAGTTGACATGTGAATCTGGGAGAAAGCAAAAGAAGAGGGAATAGCTGAGAATGTTGTCAGGGCCTGTGCCCAGGCGCCTGGGACTAGAGTAATTCAGTGTAAAAACTGGAGCGAAGAGATTTTATGTTTGTTTTCTTTTCTCTTTACTAGAGTCTCTACTATACCTCCACTGCCTAGAGCAGTGTTGGGCCCAAAGTAAGTTTGGATATTACGTGAGTACATAACAAATAGAGAAATTCAGAGAAGGTAGTCATCACTAGTTTTAATAGCGAGCCCTGTTTAGGAGTAACCTAGGATCAATCTTGACCCTTTGAACTAGCTGCCACCTGATCTCACAGCTTCCGCTATCATTTTTGCTTCCACTAGATTCCTTTCAGAACCACTGTTAACAGCTCTTAGTTGTTGAGTCGCAGCTGATTCATAGCGAGTCCACAGGTAATGCAACAGAGCACTGCCTAGTCCTTGGCCATCTTCACAATTATCGCTATGTTGAGCACATTGTTCCAGGCACTGTGTCGTTCCATTTCCTCCAGAGGCTTTCTCTTTTTTGCTGTCCTACCAAACATCATACACTTCTCTAAGAACTAGTCCTTTCTGATAACATGCCCAAGGTAAAGAAGGTGAAATCTCAACATCGCTGCTTCTAAGAAGCATTCAGTATCGGAGAAAGCAAAAGTGTAGGAAACGTGGGTCAAAAACATTATGATCAGTGTTTTCATCAAAAAAACATTGTGATCTGTATGTAAAATGGACGTAGAAGAAAAAATAATGCTATTAAATGTGATTTTGCATGGAAAGCTCAGCCTTTGATCTATAGTTAAGTACTCAATAAGGAACTTTCTTCTCTGGGCTCAAATTACACAGTGACTCCTGAATCTCTAATATAACATATTATCACTGTACCTTATGAGAATTCTCAATGGTATCTTAGGCCCCAGCCCAATTCCTTCATTTTAACTGAGGCCAGAGTATAAAGATAACATTTACAAGTTCACCCAATTAAATGAAGGCAAAAGAATATTAGAGAAAACAATCAACCAATCACACAAACAAGCATACATTAGTCAGGGCCCAAACTGTGCTAATGTAAAGGGATAGGAAGAGACAGGAGAGAAACATGAATTAGTTGGGGGCTTGGAGGGGTGTGGTGGGGTGGGGGGAGCTCTACTCTGTAGAAGGCAGCTATAGTTGCCACTGCCTCCCAGAACACATTTTATTTTCTGGGAAAAACATTAACTTGACTGCTGGTTAACTGTACTTATATTTCCCATCATTGTCTTTAATTCCTTATGTACATAACCAAGTTGGAATTATTACATATTAAAATGGGAAAGAGGGACTTCAGTCCAATCTCTCATTTTACAGATGGCGAAAACAGATTCTGTTCTGAAAAGGTATCTTAGGCTCCTGTTTTTCACATTCATTGATAGCTCTGTAAGCAGGCATTTGTCTCTTGAACCATGTAGTTGTAGAACATTGCACAAGGATTCTTTTGTCTTTTGAGTGGATCTTCTGAGCTCATCGTGGCTACAAGCAACTCTGCTGTTTGGACCAAAGATGATCTTTTAATAGCTGAATCTTTTCTGGAAATGAATCAAATCTTTCATTGAAGAAATACAGTATATTAAAAAGATGAAAAAGAGAAGCTCTCCTGGTTAATTACAGAGATTTAGTGGGTAAGGGGTAGTTAGTTGATATGGTTAAGAAAGGCGAAGAACAATGCCTTCTACCCCGATTTTTTGACTCCAGATCCCTGCAGTGGAGGTGTGAGACCTAGGAAATAATGAACAGGTCAGGAGCAGTTGAGTCTCTGATTGGAGGCCCACGGTGGTGTTCGACAGTGATAGTTATTCTGAATGACAAGACCCTTTTCCATATGCTCTTGAGTAGTGATTGTTAGCTCTTTCCTGAACTTCAGGAACTAAGAACTAGGTCATTATTACAACTAGTACTTTAATAAACTCTCAGCTATCATTTAAAAACTCCCATCCATCACATTTGTATTTATTTATACTGACAAGCAGCTTTTATACCAATTAAGTTGCCTTGAAATAGATAATTTTATTAGTATAGACATAGACAAAGAATTACTGTCACATAAGGAAAAGCTTAGCACACTAGTGTATTGATCTTGCATAAACTCTGGAATTTTAAATATTTGATGCATTGTTATTAATCATTTGGCAGTCTTCTGTATTTTAAACTTATTAACAATTTGAATTTTAGTCAGTAACTGATTAACCACTGTTTGACCCTGTGGGAAGAGAGACGGAAATTAGGACAAGGCTCATGTCCTCACATTTGCACCCAGCTGAGTCCAGCATGAAGAGCGTGACGTTTTTGATTGTTTTCCTTTGTGCACTCCATTTCACCAACTGAGCTTTCATATTGTGCAATTTTTAATTTTAATTTGCTGCCTTGTAAAGCATGTTCCTGACTGAAAATTAAGTAATTTCAGGTTGTGTGCTTTTCTTTCAAATTATTATTAGGTTGCAAGACTGGAGAAAGATAAAGAAGAACTATATAACCAGCTATTCAGTACGGATCCCACAAGAGAGAGCAGACGAGTGGAGCAACTTACTCGAGAAAAAGTGCATTTATGTCAGAAATTAAAAGGTTTAGAGACTGAAGTAGCAGAATTAAGGGCTGAAAAAGAGAATTCTGGTGCTCAGGTAGAAAGTGTCCAAAGAATACAGGTGCGGCAGTTGGCTGACATGCAGTCTACAGTTAGATCCCTAGAGGTAAGGTTTTAATTGCTTCCCAGTAGAATATGGTATACTTTTTAAAAGTGCAATTGACAGGGCTTTGATTTTCAGAGCATAAATGTGAGCTCACAAATCTAATGCTGACGCATTTGTGGAATCCCAAGAGTATCTATTCCAAGGAAGAAAGCTATTGACTCATAAGCAATAGTTGTGCTTCCCATTTGTAATGGATTATTTATTCTTTAGGAACCAGATCATCTGTTTGAAATAATTTAACACTTAAAAAGCCACAGAATAAACAAAATTAAAAAAAAATTTTTTCCCTATACATCTCTGAAGACTGAAGTCATCTCAAACCAGAACAATTTCTTCCTAGATAGTAAGTTTCTTACACTGGGATTTGAGATCATAACATTATAAATCCTGTTTCAACAGAAATGCCATACTTCTGTGTCTCATGACAGCTACTTTCCAGAGTAATAAAATTCAGCTTGGTTGCTAATGCATATAAACCTTTATGGAATTATTTCCCTGAGTTCATTGGAGAAAGATAAGAGTTGACAGAGCCTGACTCACTCTCCTAGGGATATTTTTTCCTTATCAGACTTCTTGGTTTTTATTTTCATCAGCTATGTGCACTTCTCCTAGTTCTTGGTGTGTAACGTACAGCAAATATACCTGTTTAGTTTTGATTTATTTCCACTAGTCCAAAGGATTTTTCAATTCTGACCAAATAGTTATGAAATGATTCAGATTGGAAGAATTTAGTGGGTACCTCATTAAAATTCAGTGGGCAATTGTATAATGTTGCCACAGTTTGCAGAATCATTTCACTTTGTTACCCTAAAAATATGGTTGTAGTTAGGTGTATACGGTCTCAATGTGACACTTTGTATTGGGGCTATTTAAAGTGATTACTTTCAGAGTAAGCAGAATGATGACAAATGATGGAATGCTAATTTGTGACATTTTAAGAGAGCCTATATTTAATTTGATCATTTATCAGATTAAATGACAATAAGCATAGAACATAAAGTATGTTTCTCTTTGACTTTGTTGGGTTGCACTGCGCCCAAAGAGTGTAATTTGATAAATTTGTTTTTCCCTCTGAGCTTATTTGTTCATATCAGTTAACATATTGAAGGAAATTAAATGTTAAAATGCTAAAGCTAATCCTTTAAATGCCAACTATTTTTTTTTCATTTTAAATATTTTTTGTATAGATATTTATAGAGCATTTAAAGTATCTTGACAACTTCATTGTCTTACTTAAGTGAGGCCAAGTGCTCTTTGCCCACATTTCAAAAAGTTCTATATTTTTACCCAAGGTTTTTGAATTCATGTACCTATTGTATGTTTTTTAAGCATTTTTTTAGACTTTGAGTTTTTATTTTATTATTTTACTACTATCAGGGAACATTCTCTTTCACCGTGTAATATGCTTTTTTTTTTTTTTTTGTAATATGCTTTCAATATCTGCTGTAGACTAGAAATCCACCCAAAATGTTTGCTTGAATTATGACAACAGTAGGGCAAATGGGTATCAAGCAAGGGTCTTGGATACTCCCATGCAGGAATCGCATGGCCAGTATTATGCTAGTGGCTGTGGTTATATTGTTTGCCCAGGCATTTCTGTTGTATATCTCCTGTTTCTCCAAAATCTTCTGGCCACGTAGACTACCAACAGATATTCCCTATGATGAAGGAAATATCATTGTGGTTTAATAATGAAACCTTATAGTTTTAATCCAAATTATTTTTTTCTTTACTTTGATGGTACAAATACCTTTTACTTGAATTTGATCAAAGTTGTTTGGGAATATTCTTATTACTTTGGTACATCTTAATATTGTTGAAGTTTTAAATAATTTTTGAGAGTCTGACTATACATATATTTTTAAATAGTGCTTACTTTGTAATTAAAAAATTTGAACCAATCTAAAACTGTATTTTTTAATAAAAAGGCTGAAAAACAGTCAGCTAAACTGCAGTGTGAACGTTTGGAAAAAGAGCTACAATCAAACAGTGAACAAAATTCTCTTTTACTCAGTAAATTGCATAAAGCTGAACGAGAAGTAACTGCACTGACCAGTCAAGTAAGTCATCTTATATTTTTGCCTCATTCTGTGGAGAGCTTGATACTGTAGAATAACAAAGAAAATTTGTGGCTCTTTGTATTAGATTTCTTTTTTATCTTAGCTTCTACCTTCCTATTACATGCAGAATTCTACAAAGTTTTATTAATGTCCACTGTGATTATTCCAGTCTAGTCCATGATGTGTCTACGCTCTATTATTACAGTAACTTCCTCACTGACCTTTTCCTCTAGATAGGCTATAAAGTAATGACAGTGTTCCTTTAAAACCCCTTGTCATTCTTCAGACATTTCTAAAGAGTTCTTCTCGACCTACTCACAGTAACGACAAAAGTTCATAACCTTCAGGGCAGTGTGTGGCCCAGCCCCTACAACCTTTTAAGGCCAACATCGTTCCGATTCCCTCCTCCTCACTTTGCTCCCTCCTCGCCAGCCTGCACACTTTTTGACAAGCTCCTTCTTACCTCAGGACCTTTCTTCCTTCAGAACCGGCATAGTGTACTTGCTCGCCCCTGTTAACCCACTGCCATTTGAGTTGGTGCCAACTCACAGCCACCCTACCGGATAGAGTAGAACTGCCCTGTGAGTTTCAGAGACTTCGTGTTAACCAGCCTAGAAAGTTCCATCTTTCTCCCATGGAGCATCCGGTGGCTTCAAACTGCTGACCTTGCTGATCCCAGCCCAATGAGAACCACTGCACCACCTTCAATGTTGCATTAAAGAGTTTCCTTTTCTCTATTTATGAAATCATGTCTTCCTTCTCCTTCTACCGCACTCTCAACCTTACCCGCTGTACTTTTCTTCAAAGCTACTGACACAGTCTGGTAGATTTTTACATTTGTTTTTTCCCTTCTCTTCTTCACTTCCCAACCAAATGGAAGTACCAAGAGAGCAGGGATTTTTAACTATTAAAATATTTTAATTTTGAGTCTGAGTATAGTTGTTTAGTTTATAAGTGAAAATTAGTAGATGTTAAACTATTTAAAACTGTTACCATTTTAGATAAAGTCATGAAGTGTGATGGAAAAGTTTATGAGCCTTGAATCCAGTGGGTCTGTGTATGAATTCTCCTTAGGCACCTCCCTCACCTCCCACCTCTTACAAGTGCTTGTGATGATTAAAGATAGTATCTGTGTTAGGTCAGGTTCACTAGAGAAACAAATCCAGGGACATTCAGATATGTGGAAGAGAGAGTTATATATTAAAGAGCAATTGTATATTGAGAAAACATCCCAGCCCAGTCCAGATCAAGTCCATAAGTCCAATATCACCCCATAGGTCCCACACTAGTCCGTAAATTTCCCTTTAGACTCACTCAGCACATGCAAGGAAGATCACAGGCCAGTAGGTGAAAGGTCTTACGTGTCCAATGAGAGTGGAAGCATCTCCTTTCCTGGTCTTTGGCTGCCATCAGCTTGGCTCCATGTGGCTTGTCAACAAGAAATGCCAACCTGAGAGAGAGAGAGGAAAGTAGGAACAAAGGAAGTTCCCAGAATCATGGGCAGGCCTGCCTACAAGGAGGCATCAGGCCTGATTGACAGGCTAGACTAGACCCCTTTGCTAATCAATAGATCCTCAAGTTGACATGAGATTATGTAAAGACTACAGTATTGAACACAAATAGCAGTTAAATTGATGATGGAAATGCTAATGCACAAGTGATGGCTTTAAATGAGAAGCTAATAAAACAATACAGCATTTTGAGTCGATTAGTTCTGGCCCTCCTGTATTAATTATTGTATATATAATCTTAAGCAAGTGACTGAATCACTTTGGGACTCAATTTCCTCATGTGATAGGAAGAATGTGGTATGAAATACTGCTCTAAGATTCCTAAGAACCCTTGCTAAGTGTTATGTGTCCAAAGTCCACATCACTGTGCTTTTCTAACCCGTGAAAACCTAGCAAGTTTCTCCTGAGTGCTTTGCCAACACAACAGAGATAGCCCTACATTCAAGACAGTATTAAAAAGATTTAAAAAGCAAGGTATGCCTCACTTACAAAGCGGTTGTCTCAGGAATTCAAGAAGTCAACCAGGTCTAGGAGTATGACACTGAATATTATATTGGATTTTATGTGTGAGGTGACAGGACCCCATTGGCTCACCTCAAATAGCCTGCTTTCCCATTAGCCCTATTTTTGCTCCCTGATTGGTTCTTCTTCCAGCATATCGGTTGGTCTTATAATCCATGGCTTGTATCATGTGGGGTTGTGTGATAGTTTATCTGGAATGACCTGTGGACCGGTTCGTGCGAGGCAATTTGGGATAAGTCATTAAGATCTCATAGGTTATCCAGGCCCCTGACTCACCCTGACATTAAGATTCTGTAAATTCTATATTTCATGAAGTTCTAATTTGATTATTATTAACTGGAAGATTATTTATTCTTTTTTTTTTTGGGGGGGGGGATCACTGCTCTCTGGTGGTGGGAGTAGGAAGCCCAGCCCCACTGCTGGAATTGAACCTCCGTACCAGTGGGCCGCATTCCTGCGCACAACCACTACGCCACTGGGGCTCAGCCCTATTTATTCTTTTAACAGATATATAAAAGTATACAAAGAAATAAATACAAAACAAAAATTAAAGACAAGAGTTTTCTCGTGCTTTTCTTCAATTCCATATGAATTACTGTATACTCGTATGTAAAACCAACCCAAATATCAGCTGAGGCACCTAATTTTACCCCAAAACTGCATTAAAAATGTGCTGAAAAATTTGGCTTATACATGAATATGTACGGTGTTTTCACTTTTGTAACAACAAAATATTGTGTCCCAGTACTTGTAAAAGAACTCTATTCTGGACCAGAGTAGCCAGACTGGACTGCTTGGAATAATCAAATTGCAGATGGGTGAGCAGAACATTGGACTTGCTGAGCTTCTCCATGTGATTTTGGCTTTTCTTGGTGGTTACCAAGTATTTTCTTCACCTTTTACCTTAGCTCTGAAGCATGTCCTAACTCTGATTTCTCGTCTTTTTTATGTACATGTTTTTCCTCGATTGTTACTTGTTTTTAGAGTCGGAGAATGGATAATTTCTGCTGTCTGCTGAAAGAATACTCTGTGGAAAGAAGGGCAATTTCATGTAGTTATTATTTATTTCGTTGTGTTTATTTATTAACACACATTGCTAAGAGTTGCCTGTCTTTTAAGACACACTTGCATTACTTTGCATATAAATAGACAATTTAAAAGCCATCCTTCAACTTTAGACAAGTCAAATTTTCATTTGAAATCTTGCATGTAAAAAATTTCTTTGAAAGGATAAATTTAAAAATAATATTTCATAAATGACTCACAGTTTTCTTTGCAACTTGAATTTTTTTGTCAACATTTTGCAATTCTAGCAAATGGTTGTTTGCAATGCAAAAGAACACCTGGGGTGTATTTGTCTGAGTTATGCAAATTTGCAAATGTTTGTTAGACTTTAGAACAAAACTATGTGAATATCTGTGTCTTAGGTTAAAAAGCTTTACCAAAAATGGCCCGAAAGTGATGGCCTTAAAAGAGATTTTACTTCCTGTAAGATAAAATTCTTCTAGTTACCCTGCAAGGTTTTTGATTTGGGAGCTCCAATAAATGATAGTTTTAAAGTGACATCCCAGAAATGAGAATATTTTTTTGAGATTATGGATCTGTGTGGGAACAGACAGCCACATCTTGCTCCTGAAGAGTGACTGGTGGGTTAGAACCAACAGTCTTGTGGTTAGCAGCCCAATCCCTAACTTACAGGCTCCATTAAATTAATGAGGTCATATCATCTCTGACCTTTGGAAAAAATCTCTGAATTTATGGACCAGAATTGTGCATCCAGAATTTTTTGGGATAATATTTGATTTCAGTTATGTGTCTGTTGTCTGCTTACATAGATTGTGTTCTTGTGGCTATGTAGTCTAACAAATTCTGAACCCCATAAAGTATCATTATTTTTTTTGCAGAAAACTTTCATTGACATATAATTCATATGCCATACAATTCAGTAGCTCAAGCACTTAAGAAAAGTTGTACAGTCATCACCACAACCAATTTTAGAACATTTTCTTTCTTGTACTTATTGTTATTCTCCACTCCCTTCAACCTCCCCCTTTGTGTAAAAAATTTTTTTGGGGAGCATCACTGCCCTCTGGTGGTTGTGGGAGCTACTCAGGGCTGCTCCTGAGCGGCGGGACTTTCCCTGAACCCATAGCAATCCACAGCAGGCAAACAGTGGGCGCATGGGATCCTAAACAAGTGTTCTGGAGTATCACACCTTCAGACCAGAAAAAGACACACTCTCCTCATTTTTCTCCCACTTTTTTGGGGGGGTGCGGGGGGAGGTGTTAGTTGGGTCACATGATCAGCACAGCACCCGCCTCCCCTCATCTGTTAATGAAAGTGATGACGGTTCTCAACACAACCATTGAGTTTCTGCTGTTAAATATTACCATATTTTGCATTAATGTAATAAATATTTTAGTATACTGGTACTATTTGGTTCATAATATTTTTTCTTATTTTTCTGCTCTAAAATCTGGGTGCATTTTATGGTCCAAAAAATATGGTATTTAACTTAGGTGTATTTGTCATTTTGTATGAAGTTTTCATAGTTTTACACGTTAGTATAGTGAGTCAGATTACATATTTATATAACTTTATATTTGTCCATAATATAATATCATGTCTACTTTCCAAACCATTTACCAAAGAAAAGGGATATGGAAAACATCCTCGAGTAACAGATAATCGCATAATAAGATCTTCTTTTTAATAATTGTAAAAAATGCTTTTAACACCATGCCTAATAAATATTAAGTGCTTAATCAGTATTTTTGAATGAATGAGTGACTACTATTAATGAAATAGACTTAATCCACCAACTGTGGAGAAAGACAAGACTTTCGATACTCCTAAAGAATTATAGTCTTGGAAACCCAGGTTACTTCTACCCTTTCCTATCAGGGTCACTGTGAGTCAGCATTAGGGCAAGTGCAGTGATTGGGCTTTTTGGTTTAAAGGGAGTCCTGGACTGGTACAAAGTTACTATGCTCAACTACAAACCAAAATGTTTTCACTTTCTGAGGTTTCAGTCTATCCGGAAATGCTTCAGAGAAACATCCTGACCATTACTTAAAAATTAGCCATTGGAGGGAATCCCATAATCACCATATATATAGTACCTTGATGCCCCTCTCACAGGGACATAACAGGTTGTGATCTCTTGGGTACGGATTTGAACTTGGGAGAATTGATCCAGAAAGTTTTCTCCTGGCACCAAGTCCCATACTTAGCTTAGGCAGAGCTCAATCGAATGGGAGATTGAACCGTTTGGAGCCTCAGCCCTTGCTTGCAGCTTATGGTGGAGGTGTGCTTGCACAGACTCCTCATGCCTACAGTGCCCAAGGCGATGTGACATTTGAAAATTGATGATGTTACAAGTACAGTTGCCTTATACTCCAGGGGAATGATTGACAATGCCTTGCTTTTCTGTTTTGATGGGGTTCTTTGTTTCTCTGCCCTTAGTTTGCTTGCCACTGTCTTTCAATGTCTGCTAGTTGGTCTGCTGCTGATGTTAGCGTCGTGGGTCTCACGGGAGTTTGAATTCATAATGCGACGACCCAAATAAACCTGAGTCATGAGGGTAAGGGGAAGTTGGGGAGAAAGAGGAAACTGTTTGGAATGATCAACATATACCTTCCCCTGGAAGGGGGCAAACAATAAAAGTGTGGGTGAAGAAGACAGAAAATGGTGTAATATATGAAAATGACAATTTATAATTTATCAAAGGGGTCATGAGGGTGAGAGCGTAGGGTAGGGAGGGAGTAAACAGGAGCTGATATCAAAGACTCAAGTAGAAAGAAAATGCTTTGAAAATGATGATGGCAGCATAGACACAAATGATTGTAATGTATATACAGATATATACAGAAGCCAACCGAATTTGTAACATCTCTACATACAGAACGTGTCTAAAGACTATAAAACATTGAAGTCAATTAATTCATTTGCTAGGATTCGTCACCTGAAACCTTGGTAGAAAGAACTAAACTGTTCACTTTTTAAAAAAATAAAGTTTGTTCTGCTACTGTTAACATTAAAAATTTTTTTGCCTATGAACTTTTTGAACCTGCTTGTATATTATTGAAGAGTCCTGCTGGTGTATTGGGCTACACGTTGGGCTGCTAACCACAAGGCCATCAGTTCAAAACCACTCCAAGGGAGAAAGATGATGCTTACCACTGCTGTCAAGAGTTAGAATCTTGGATACCCACAGGGGCAGTTTTATTCCCTTTTAGGGTTACTGTGAGCCCGAATTAACTCAGTGGCAACGAGTTTGTGCATCTTTAAGTTCTAAAGCAAATTTAGCTGCTGTGTCTTTCTTGCCGTTTTTATTATCTTTGCCTCTTTTGTTTTGTTTTTTTTTTTGTTGTTTTTTTGGGGGGGCATCACTGCCCTCTGGTGGTGGGAGTAGGAGTCCCAGCCTTTGCTCCTGTGGAGCTGCTGCTGGATTTGAACCTCCATCCCAGTGGGCTGCAGTCCTGCATGCAACCACTGTGCCACTGGGGCTCAGCCCTTTCCAGACAGCTTCCGATCTGCTCTTCCTTTTCCCATCTAGTCATTTATTAAGAAGTGGCAGAAATTCACAAGACTGGTTTCCTTCGTGTCATCTGGTGCAACTTATTGTTGTAGGCAGTGAGGCACCTTCTTCCTGGAAGATATTTGCACTCTGTACTGTCATCCCAAATAGGCTTTTTGGGTGGGCTCATAATGCCATGAAAATGACAAATAGTAACTTCATTTTTTAATTATTAACAGGTCAAAGAACTTAAGCATTCAAACAAGCTAGAAATAACAGACATCAAACTGGAGGCAGCAAGAGCTAAGAGTGAGCTAGAAAGAGAAAAGAATAAGATTCAAAGTGAACTGGATGGTAATATGACTTTCAAATGCTTTACGCTGTTAATTTTGGATATAAACTGAAAGTAAGATTAGTAAAATAGATCAACTTGAATTTTTATTTTCAGATTTTTTTATTCAATTTTCTCATCTTAAAGCACATGTAAAATAGTTCTATTTTGTTTATATGCTAAATGTTTTGTTAATTCTTAGATACACATTTTTTGCTTTTTATGCCATAGTTATCTCATTAATATCATTATGCCATACTTATATCATTAATATATGTTAACTAAAACTTTTAAAATGGGATTTCATACTTCTGGCTTTAGTTTTAAATCTATTCAGATCATGTAGTTCATAGTTCTAGCCCATGATAAGATTAAAATAAGGAGAACAGTTGGATTTTAGAACTAAAGAAACATAAAAATTATTTATGTATAGCTAAGGCTAGTTACTGGTGCCTAGTTCAGTTTAGGCTTTTTTTTTTTTTTTTAAGTTTTAGTTTAGTCTTAGCATGGCCATCTCATAAATACTCCTCAGTGATTGTTTTGTTTCTAACTTTCTATTTCAATAATAAGCTGCTCATGGCTTGTGACTCTGTCCAATCAGTCAGAAATTATGATGAATGATTGTTCTTATTATCAGTTTCTTCTTGATGTGACCCATGAGTTTGCCTTTGAGATCCTTGCCAGCATTTTAGTTTAATTTTTGAATTAGATATCAATTTGTTATAATCTATCTGCAGAATTCATGACAAGTTTGTGAATTCATTGCAAAAACCTGAAGTCTCCATATTATATTTTGTTCTATTTGAATCCTAGCTTTAAGCTCTGTGGTTTTATTAACTCCAGCATGCCACTTCTTATGGTGCTTTCTGTTGTTTGTGTCCCCGAACTTGGGTTGATCTACCCATCTCTGAAGGTCCACATGAGTAAATGCCTATTACTAAAGTTCTCTTTATGTGCTAAGTAAGTAATGACAGAAAAATTAACTGAATTTTATGTTTGATTCTTACTTTATCAATCATGTAAAGGTCTTTGAGAAAATGTATCCAGCGTGACTTATTTTCTACATTTTTGGTCTATATTATACTTAGCCTAAATTGTGATTTTTTTCCCCCCAGCTAGATAATAATTTTAAATGTAGTATTTTTTCTTTTTTTCAAAAAAAAAATTAGGATTGCAGTCAGACAACGAAGTTCTCAAGTCAGCTGTGGAATACCACAAAGTGCTCTTAGTGGAAAAAGATCGTGAATTAATCCGTAAAGTACAAACTGCCAAAGAAGAAGGTTATCAAAAACTAGTGGCATTACAAGATGAAAAGTATGTACTTAATGACCTAATTTTAAGTTAACTCTCCTCGCAAAGGAAAACATTTTGCTGTCAATTCTGTTTGTATTTCTTGTAACATAACCATCATCTATTGTTTTAGGCTAGAACTTGAGAACAGATTAGCAGATCTAGAGAAAATGAAGGTGGAGCATGATGTCTGGAGGCAATCTGAAAAGGATCAGTGTGAAGAGAAATTGCGGGCCTCACAGATGGCAGAGGAGTCGGCGAGAAAGGAACTTCAGAGTATTAGGTTGTATATATGTTTATTTTTATATGATTAAACTTTGATTTTGAAATAATATCAGTTATCAAAGCATAGTAATGTAGTATAATTTCTACTCACACAGATTCCCCAATTAAAATTTCTACACTACAATAATAATCAAAACCAAGAAATTTTTTGTTGTTGCAGTAATCTAGGTGATATATATTTTTTACTTTTATCTCAATTATAAACATACAAAGCTTGGACAATGAAAAATAAAGATGGAAGAAGAATTGATTTCAGCATTTAAATTGTGTTTTTTGTTTGTTTTCTTTTTCAAATGATTTTATTGGACACTCTTTTAACTCAGTGCAATCCATACATACATACACCCATGTGTCAAGCACATTTGTACATTTGTTTCCCTCATCATTATCAATGAAATTTTCTTTCTATTTGAGCCCATGGTATCAGCTCCTCGTTTTCCCCATTCCCACCCTCTCCTGAGTCCTTGATATTTTATAAATTATTATTATGTCATGTCTTTTTTTTTTTTTTTAATTTTTGGTGTCACTGCCCTTTGGTGGTGGGAGTAGGAGGCCCAACCTTGCTGTTGGATTTGAACCTCCAACCCAGTGGGCCGCAGTCCCGTGCACAACCACTACACCACCAGGACTCAGCCTATTTTGTCATGTCGTACACTGTCCTTCACTCACTTTTCTGTTGTTCATCCCCCAGAGAAGGAATTGTATGTAGATCATTGTAATCAGCTCTCCCTTTCTCCACCAACTTCCCTTTACCCTCCTGGTATCTCTACTTTCTAATTGGTCCTGAGGGGTTTATCTGTCCTGGATTTCCTGTGTTTTCAATTTCTATCTGTAACATTGTATGTGTTCTGGTCTAGCAGGATTTATAAGGTAGAATTGGGATCATGGGACGGGGGTGTGGGCAGACAAGCATTAAACAACTGGAGGAAAGTTGAACGTTCATCGTGCTATGGCGATGTACCCTGACTGGCTTATCTCTTCCCCGAGACCCTTCTGTAAAGGGGATGTCCACTTGCCTACAGATGGGTTTTGGGTCTCCACTCCACACTCCATCATTCACAATAAAATTTTTTGTGTTTGTGCCTGATAACTAATCAAACCAAGAAATCAACATTACTATTAAGAACAAATAAATACAACCATTAAACCTGTCAACTTTTCAAATTTTATCAATTGTTTCACAAGTAACCATTTTCTGGGTCCAGGATCTAATCTGCGATCACAAATTGCCTTTATTTTAGTCTTTTTTAATATGGAAGATGCACTTGTTCTGTCTTTGTCGTTCATATCTTAATATAGTTGAATGTTGCTAGTTAGTGGTTTTAGGCTAGTCTTAAAAATCTTTGTGTTTAAACTTAGGTTATGCATTTTCATCCAAAATAGTGCAAAGTCATTTTGTACCCTCCTCAGTGCTTCATGGGAGAAAGACAGGATTTTTCTACTCCCTTAAAGAGTTATAGTCCGGGAAACCCCCAGGAGCAGTTTTGCTCCGTCCTGTGGGTCGCTGTGAATCAGAACCCACTAAGTGGCAATGATTTTGTTTTTTTGGTGCCAGTGGTACCTTATTTGTACCCTTCGTGGGACTATACTTTGATCACTTGGTTAGGGTGATGGTTGCTAGATTTTTTTTCCCCATGTAAAATTATTGAATTTATCTTAACAGGGATTTACTTTGAGGTTACATAAATACTATCATTTTTTCTCATCGTACATTGTTCCAGTAACTTTAGCATCCATTGATAATTTCTTCACAAACAGTTTTTACTGTACTGTTTGTCCAATAATTATTTTCTATTTCTATCATTCCTTACTTGGAATTCTCCTTAAAAGATTTTTTTTCTCCCTTCTGTCATCTTTATATCAGTACAAATACATATATTCTTATTTTATGGGTTAGATGCAATCTTTGCTATTTTGTTGGCCAACTTATCTCAAATTTGGCCATTACGAGTTTATTTTTATTTTCTTAGACCTTAAGATCTCCTGGTGCTTGCCTTTGCCCTGCTTCAGTTATGGAAGCACCCATTTCATAAGACTCTTTTAGGACCCTGTGCTGTTCACCACCCATTCAACTGTCTGAACGACCCCACCAGCCCCACTTCTGGGGAGAAAGACACAGCTTCCTGCTTCTATAAAGATAATCACCTCAGAAACTTTAGGAAGGAATTCTGCTCTTCCCTCGAGGGCCTTCTCTACATCAGAATTGACTTGATGGCAATGGATTGAGTTTCTTCTTCCTTTTATTCAAGCATGTTTAAAAACAAAGCCTCCATTTTAGATGAGCTATTAATACTAGGATGTCATTGCTCTTCTCAGTCGAACAAACGAGGACATATTTGTATGTGTTTACAGACACGTTTATCTCTACCTCTATATTTCCTTATATGCATGTATATTAATGTATTTGATATCTGGATTGAGATTATATTGCTATCTTTAGTGCCAGTCCAACACCTTGGAGTTCATTCTAGTGTTTATTCTTATTTATAATTCTCTTTGACAGGAGCGAGAAACCCGGTTCTCATTATGTATAGTAAAACCAAAACCAAACTCATTTTCACCTAGGCAATTCCGACTCAAAACTTAGGAAGAGTAGGACTGCTCCATGTGGTTATCATAAGCCTATGAATTTCTCTATTCCTAAACCCAGTACTGTTAAGGAGGTTTTGATCCTTCAGGGCAGTGTAAAGTTGCTCCTTAGGTTTATTTTTTTTTCCTCTTTTAAAAAGATAAATGTTTTTATAAATCATTTTATTGGGGCCTCTTTGTACTTATGTTGCCATTATCATATTAAAACATTTTCTTTTTACTTGAGCCCTTGGTAGCAGCACCTCTCTTCCCCCCCCTCCCCCACTCTCCCATCGTTGTGACCCCTTGATAAATTATAAATGATGGTTATTTTCATATCTTACACTGTCCACTGCCTCCCTTACCCATGTTTCTGTTGTTCGTCCCTCTTGGATTAACACGTCAATCATTGAGATGGGTTCCTCCCTTTCCCCTCACCTTCCCCATCCCCTCATGGTATCGCTACTCCCAGTACTGCTCCTGAGGGGTTTATCTGTCCTGGATTCCATGTGTCGAGAACTCTTATCTGTACCAGGACACATACGCCAGTCTAGCCGGATTTGTAAAGTAAAACTGGAGTCATGATTGTGGGGAGGAGGAAGCCTTAAAGAACTAGAGGAATGTTGTGTGTTTCCTCTGTGCAATACTACACCCTGGCTGACTCATCCCTTCCTTGTGATCTTTCTGTGAGGGGGTATCCAATTGTCTAACCCCCCTTGTTCGCATCAATATGATTATTTCTTTTGGGTCTACGGATACCTGATCCTGTTGACACCTCATGATCATACAGGCTGGTGTGCTGCTTCCATGTGGGCTTTGTTGCTTCCCTGCTTGGGTGGCTGCTGGTTAACTGTAAGACCTCAGACGCTGTATCTTCTAATAGCTAGATACCATCAGCTTTCTTCACCACATCAGCTTAGGCACCCATTTTGACTTCAACAGTCATGTCCTTTTCCGGTAAGAGTATTTGTAAGTAGCCTTGCTGGCAATGTTGAGCAAGTCCTGGGCTTCAGGCCATAAGCTTGTGGTTCAGATCCACCTGCTCCCCAGGAGAAAGATTGACACAGCCTGAGACACCCTATTTAGACTTGCTAGGAGTTGGGATTGACTCGGTGGCAGCGGGGAAGTGTATAAAGTAGTTTTGAATAATAACTATAACTATGAAAGACAAACATTAACTAATATGAGTATAGTTCATATTACCTTTAGCCTTAGAGCATATAGTCAAAATATTTTTTAAAGGTACATAATATATAGGTTAAGTCTCCCTAAGCTTCATTTCATTGTGCTTACATTATCTATAAAATAGTTTTATATCTTATTTTTTCGTTCCATTTTGAATCTTCACCTTTTAGATTATATTTACTAATATATTTGTGTGAAACATCCAGTACAGAACTGTACAAAGCAGTATATTCAAGAAAGTGCCACTCTCCTTATCCATTCTGCCCAGTTTTCCTGCCCTCCTTCTGTCCTTACACACCCCTTCTAAGCTCTTTAGTTTTTGGTTTATCCTTCCTGATTTTTATTTCCACAAATGAGCGAATACATTTGTATCTTATGTCTCATTTTTCTTAGATAACAATGTATCCTGAAACTCTCTCTGATCGTTTATAGAGATCGTCCTTGTTTTTTCAGAACATAGCTCTCCATTGTGTGTGCCACAGCTTACTTAACCATTCTTCTGTGCTTGAATATTTTCCAATGTTTTATGATTACAAATTATGCTACAATGAATAATTTTGTACATTGTACATATTTTCATGTTATGGGAGGGATATCTCTTTTAAAATCATTTTATTGGGAGCTCTTACAACTCTTGTTATAATCCATATATATATCAATTGTATCTGACCAATTAGTACATAGATTCTATAGTTCCTTTCTAGGCATTTGCTTTCCATTGAGCCCTTGGGATCAGCTTCTCTTTTTCTCCCTCACTTCCCACTCTCCAACCTTATGGCCCCCTGATAGAGTGTAGATTGTTAATCATTTTCAAATCTCACACCAATCGCTATCTCCTTTGCCCTCTGGTTTCTGTTGTTTACCTCCCTGAATGGGAGTTTGTGCTTAGATGCCATTCATTGGGACCAGTGCCCCCTTCCTACCTCTCTCTTTCTTCTCCTTAATTTTGGTGTATCTATTCCCCTTGTTCCTGGGGTCCATGTATTGTGAGCTTTATTTCTTGCCTATACTTATGTACATGCTCCCATCTAGTCCAGAGTCCTGATAGCAGGGGATTAGGAGGCCTCCAGGGATCAAAGGTATATTTCGTGACCCATTAGTGCTCTCCTGCATCCTAATTGACTCATCCCCTTCCTGTGACCCTTCTGTGGGAGAATGTACCATTGTCCATAGATGGGCTTTGGGTCTCCGCTCCAACCCCCTCCATTCTCACCAATGCATTTTTGTTTGCTTGTTTGTTTACTGTTTGTTGTGAATCTTCTGATGCCCATTGCCTGGTCTCGATGACATCTCACGATCGCACTGACTGGTGTGCTTCTTCAGTGTAGGCTTGTGGCTTCACTGTTGGATGGCCACTTGTTTTAACTTCAAGCCTTTAAGACCCAACACTATATCTTTTAATAAACGAACACCGTCTTCTGTCTTCACACCTGCTTATGCACCTATTTTGTTTTCAGTGATTATTTAGGAGGGTGGGGTGGGGGTGAGCATCATAGAATGTCAGTTTGTTAGAACGGTGTTTTTGGATTGAGGGGGAAGGTATGAGCTGAGGCCTGTCTGCAGCCTCAGTGTATTTTTGCCTTATAAATATATGTACCTAGGCCAATACCACTCTTGTTATTGATTGATGTATTTGCATAAGTGAACTCCTTTGTTAATCTCCCTATCTATGCCTTTGCTTCTTATAGCTTGCCTCTGTTTTGTTTTTTGCCTCCTCCTGCCCCGCCATCATGTTCCTCCTTCTTCCACCTCTTAATGCTTCCTTGGAGGGATATGTTCAGGATAAATTTCTGAAGTCCAAGGCCAGAAATTATATGTGGAGTTTTGTTAGCTAGTGTTGAGTTTCCATCTGCAAGAATTCTAGCATTTTTAGGCCAGAGCATGTACATGGGTGCAGATAAGAGCTGGAAATATGACAGATAACCCCCTCAGGATCAATAGTGAGAGAAGCAATACCAGGAGGGATGATCTACATCTAACCCCTTCCCAGGGGGATGGACAACAGAAAAGTGGGCAAAGGGAGAAGGCAGTCTGTGTAAGACATAAGAAAACAATAATAATTTATAAATTACCAAGGTTTCATGAGGGAGGGGGCGGGGATGAGCTGATTCCAAGGGCTCAAGTAGAAAGAAAATGTTTTGAAAATGATGATGGCAACAAATGTAGAGATGTGCTTGACCCAAATGGATGGATGTATGAATTATGCTAAGAATTGCACAATCCCCCAATAAAATGACTTAAAAAAAAAAAAGCAAAATAGAATTCTAGCATTTTGTTTAACCACCAGTAAGTAGGGTCTGAGTATGAGAATGTGTTTCTTCACGGCCTTGCTGTCTTACTATTTAATTTTTATTGTTGATAAGTGAGAAGTTTCTCTTACTATGAATGAGGTTATATAATTTTTCATATATTTAAGGGCTACTTTTACACCTTTTAAATGAATTGTTTATTCATTTTTCCTACTGATTTTTTGGCCATTCCTTTCCCCAACCCCCCACTTTTTAAGAGTTCTGTATATATTAGAGATATTATCCCATTGTCTTTTATGTAGATTGCAAATATTTTTTCCCATTTGACAGTTGTCAAATGGTATGGTTTATGGTATTTTTTTGCTATGAACAATTTTTTATTATATAATTAATCCATCTACTACCATTGGATTTTTTTTTGTCATAGCCTTACCTGTAGTGAAATTAAAGGGGAGTTCACACTTCTTTTTGTTCTCGTATGCTTTTATCTTTGCATTTATAGCTTTAATCCTTGTGAAGTATGTTTATCACTTTCTAAATGGCTAATTAATTTCCCTCTTTTACTAAAACACCCTTAGCCCCAATAATTTGTAACACCTTTATTATACATTAAATTTCTATGTACCGTATATAATCATGTATAAGCTACATTTTCAGCATATTTTATGAAGTTTTTGTGGTAAAATTAGGTGCCTTGGCTTATATTTGGGTCAGTTTATACTTGAGTATTTTTAATATGTCTATTTAGGTATATGAGAATGTGCAAAAGAGTATATGGAATAGTTGCACTGTTTTTCAGTTTCATTTTGCCATGAACTTGAAGCCCTCTCATTTGTCTTGTTCTGCTGCCTGTTCTATTTCAATGGTGTGTATCTGGTCACACACTCCCACAGTGTCGTTACTAGAGTCCTTGTCGGGCTGTGTGGCGTAGTGAGCTACACATTGAGCTGATAGTTGCAAGATCAGTGTTTCAGAGCCACCAGTTTTGCTCATTGGGAGAAAGAGGAAGGAATCCAAGTGCCCCCATACAGATATATGGGCAGGTCTGGGAAACCTCAAGTTTGCTGTGTCCTATTGGGACTTGATGGCAATGAGCTTGTTTTTGTTTTGTTTTTCTAAAGCAGTATGTTGTAATGTCTGTCTGGACCAATCGACCCATACGTTTTTTCCTCTTTCAGTGTTTTTAGCTATTTTCGTTGCAGTACATTTGTTGTTGTTTGGGTGAGGGTTTATAGAATAAGTTTCTCATCCAACAGTGTCTATAGGTTATGTTTTATGCCAACACTCGCTACAGCCTCCTCAATGTTACAGTAGCATTCCTGCTTCCTTGATCTTCCCATTTTTCCTTTTCTGCCCACTCTTGCCTTCTGAGCTTTGGTTATGGGCAAATGGTTGATTGGTTTGAGGACACGATAAAGTGATATTTACTGTATAGACCTATTTCCCTGAAAGGTGATTTTTCATAAGTGGATTCATTTCCAGGTCTGAAGAGTATCAAAGGGCCACAGTCTTGGGGGTTCTCCCATTTCTCCATCAGGACCAGTAATTGTGATCTTTTTTAAGAGTTTGAATTTGATTGGGTTCTATGTTTTTTCCCACACTGTTCAGGATCTTCTGTGTGATCTTAGGAGTAAATAGATGGGTACCATCCCTAGTTGTTTGGATCTCTAGAGTGGAGGTTGTGATTCATGTGGTTCATTTAGTCCTTCGAAAATTATTTCTTTGAGTCTTTGATTTATTTCAGTCTCTTTTGCTTTGGACAAGGATGTATCTTACATGACTCATTACCAGGTTTTAAGATTTGAGGTTAAAAAAAAACAAAGCTGATGCCAAAAGCAAAACAATAAAAAGGGCTGAGCCCCGGTGGTGTCAGTGGTTGAGTGCGGGACTGAGACCGGCGGGCTTGGCAGTTCAAATCCAGCGGCGGCTCTCAGGAGCAGCACTGGGTACCCCCATGACCACCAGAGGCAGTGATGCCCAAAAAGCAAACAAACAAAAAGATTTGAGGTTTTGGCTCTGTTCTTTTTTTTCCTTATGAACTTAGTGTCAGTTTATTCAGCTTCATAAAAAATCTTGTTATTATTATTGGGATTGTATTAAGTTTTTAAACTAAGAATTCATTATATTTGTAATGTTAAATTTTCTTATTTAGGAACAGAGATATACTGTATGTTTCTATTTATAGAAGTTTCCTATTGTGGCATGCCAGAGTAACTTTTTTTTAATATCGTTTTGACACATTCTTTTAAAAATTATTCCTAAGCATCTAATATTCTTTGTTGTTATTATAGCTGTGTGTTTTGTTCTTTTATTATCTTAGTGTTTGATTTTGCACATTCATTTTAAAGACATTTACGCTAAAGTCAACAAAGCAGAGATGTTCACTATCTCCAGTTTCGCTCACTATCGTATTTTAACTAAATAAATCAATTATATGCATAAGAATTGGCAAAGAAAAAAAACTATTTGTAGATGACATACCGTATATACTCATGCATAGACCAAGTTTTTCAGCACATTTTTGCAAATTTTGTGATAAAATTGGGTGCCTTGGCTGATATTTGTGCTGGGTTATACTTGAGTGTATACAGTAATATGCTAGTAAAATCCTAGACAATTCATAATAAAATGAACTCAAAATAACATAAGATACTTGCTTAAGGCTTAGGTATATGAAGGGGCTTCAAAAATTTATGGAAAGATGGAATTAAAAGATACTGTAATTTTTCCAATGAACTTTTTGAAGCTCCTTTGAATGTATTTTATAAAAGAATCCATCAATTTTTATTTTTTTGAATTCCTTTATCAGGCATGACAGCATTTTCCACTCTGTTGGGAATTTTTAAAAGGGTCGTAAGCTTATCCTGGAGATAATCACATGATATGCACCCCCTTTAGATCTGCTAATGTGTTATTTTAATAATTTCCTAATATTAATCCAGTCTTCATTTCTGGAATAAATGATAGATCATATTCATTCTTAGTGTGAAATTGAAGGCAACAATGTACAAAACAAATACTATGTTTCATGAAAATCACATGGAGATAGTTTGTGATTAAAAATCACACAACCTGTGCATTATTTGTGTATGAATATAGTGATTGGACTGAACTTTTCTAGCACTTTGCCTGAGCTAGAAACCTATATGATTCATGATTTTTGTAGAAAGAAACCTTATTATCTCAGTAACCTAAAAGCAACAAGTAAATCATATACAAACATTTCATGGAGGAAATGCCTGGAATGTTGAGAGAATTCTAATATCACCAGAACTAGGACAGAAGAGTGTGCATCATGCTGGAATTAAAGGTAGACTTGATGCGGCCCTCTTCAGTGAAAGCCTTGCTTTCTGGCATTGGTAGCTAGATAATTCAGGAAGCTATGGGGTGCTATCTCCTGTTCTATTTCGTATTATATTGGCCAATTATCTTCCAGGATTTGGGTTGTTCCATTCAGCCCATCAATGTATGTATTAAAATTTAATTGTGTTGAAAGCTCAAATCTGGGCCCTGAGAGTGTTGTGGTCCCAATGAATATATCCTAATTGGGCAGATAAGACATCCTAATAACACCAAGCAATAAATAATGAGACAACTGAATTATATTTGAGATAAGTATTTGAAGAATTCTTAAAGTAGAAAGATAAAGGAGCCAATCCTGCCAAATCTGATTAGTGTGAAGTCTTCCTCACCAGCTTAGCCATTTTGTCTCCAGAGATTCTGGCTGAAGATGTATTATTCCCTTTCAAGAGGACACAATGGTGCCTTTATTGCAGGAATGACGCTAGTGAAATACATTGCAGAATACAGTTTGCTATCTATCCTGTACTGGATAACTTTATTTTAAATCTTGAATTTTTAAATTTCAGCATAATGAAGTGGGGGGGGGGGTCAAGAATATAGTTATTAGTCCTTAGAAGACCTGGGTTTTATCTTGCTCGCTTGCCTGGTGGCTGTGTGATCCTTACCTGTAAACTTTGAATAAGATTTCTCGACCTCTTTTCTTTTTTTTTTCTCGACCTCTTTTCATAGAATTACTATGAGGAATTAATATAATTCACGTTGACCTGTTACGTATACCCATCATGTTAGGCTAAGGACACAATGAGCTGGTTTCCTACGAGTACGAAGCTCAGAACCTACTAGAACAAAAGCAGAGTAGCAGTGTGCACTGACGGAGAGCATTTTTTAAAATCACTTTATTGGGCGCTCATACAACTCCCATCACAATCCATATATCCAGCCATTGTATGCAAAGCACATTTGTACCCTTGTGACCATCATCATTTGAAGGAGAGTATTTTTATGAGTTGCAACATTCTCCAAACATAGGATGGCTACTCTGAAGATACTCTGAACCTGGCTACTTTCTGATGCCTTAGCAACACATTTTGTACTTTTTTTTTGACACCAGAAGTTTCTGTGATTCCTTATGTTTATCAAAAAGCTAACCATCAGATTTTTATATTCTCCTGTCATTTTAGACAGGCTTGGTTTCCAGTCCTCTAGATAGTCATTTTAGATTTCCTTACAGCAAGCAGGAATTTATGTAACCTGATTGTGAATATAACCTAGCTGCTGGAAGTCTCACTCTTTATTATTGTGTCTGCTATTCTGCATAGTACAGTACTTTGTGTCAAATAGGTACAAGATAAAATGGTTGCCAGATTCAGTGAATTAAATATGGATTCTTATTAATGTCTTGTCATTTTTAGGTTACAACTTAAACAACAATGTATGAATATTGAAGATGCAGAGAAAGAAAAAAAAGAAAATTCTGACTTAAGAGAGGTATGATTTTTTGCTGTTACTTTTTAAAATGCTGCTTTAAATTTTTTTATTTGAATTTTGCAGATCAGTGTTCTGAAAATCTAATCACAATTAGTAATGAGATTAGTATGTTAAGATAAAATATCTAGAGCCTATTTAAGTATTGTTTTAATAAACTTTTAATTTTTTACCAAATATTTTTCTTTAGATATTTGTATAAGAAACAGAAGGTTGCTTTAAAAGAACTTTTTTTTTTTTTAATTTTATTGGGGGCTCTTACAGCTACTACAACATTCAGTACATCATTTGTATCAAGCACATTTGCACACA